>JARHVA010000804.1:2810000-2972500 GCA_037957365.1 Torreya grandis | reverse complement strand
GAGACCTATTAGATGAAAGGTAAAATTTTAGGTAGACCGTCAAAAATCACAAAGGATATATAATATATTTTTTTATAATTTTTGACATAGTGCCTAAAATTTTATCTTTCAGTTTTTAACGGCATTTTTAAAATTTTACTTTTCATCTAATGCACGATCTATAAAAAAAATTGATCGTGTGCCTAAAATTTTACTCCTAAAAAAATTGATTGTATTTTATAGCTAAAAAACGTAAAAAAAAAAAGCATTACAATGAGAGTTGAGCATCAAATTTAGGCGTTAGCATCAATCTATCCAGACTACAACCAAATAAGGGATCCCATGATAAATCATTCAATGTAGAAAGAGGTAAAGCTCTTAAATTTTAACTCCCAGATGAAATACTTGATGAAATACTTGATGTTATTGCAGATTGTAGGCAAAACATTGTTATTCTTTTCTTCCTTCGTGGTGTGACCTTTGAAAAAGATTCTTATAAATGGGTTAAAATGAATTGGGAAAACAAGAGGTGGAATTTAAAATCAAAGAGGGGCTTGGGTATTTAGGTTATGTTTCATGTATATTTGTGAATTCTAAAAATGCACTAGTTATTTTATAGTATAGTATTTGGGTTATTTGTGGTCAAATTTTCTATTTACAAGCATATAATTTTGATTTCCTTTTAGAAGGGCCTTCTCAATCTCGGTACCCTATGTGGGTTGAGTTTTCCTTCCTCAACCTCGTGTTTAGGCGTTTATTGAAGGAAATTGGTAGCCAACTCGGTAGGGTCATTTGTTACAAAAACAATAATGATAAATTGGCTAGTCTTAGAGTTCAGCATCGTGTATGCATTGAGATGGACCTCACACATCCCTTTCCTGATTATATGAAACTATTCAATCCTAGATTTAAAGTCTCACATTGTGTGGTTTTCCATAATAAACCCAACAGATGTTTTTTCTATCATAAAGAAAGGCATCTCATTCAAGATTGTCCTTCTCATAAACCAAAACTAAACTAGTCCCATGTGCATGAGGAACCTAAAAACCAACATAAACCCACTAAGGCTAGTTCTCAAGCTAATAAATCAATGTTAGTCAAACATATCATGTTGGATTAGCTGACATCACTAAACATCTAAGGTGCTCAAAGAATGCCACAGTTCCCCCTCTGGCAGATTGTACTCTTGGGCCTAATGATATTCTTACCAACCAAGTCCCTCTTCTAAACCACCCCACCTCATGCAGTCACCCTCAACACCTTGCCATTGTCCCATTTGAACATGAAGAACCCATTCGGTCAACATCTCCATATAAGGATATTATCATGGAGCAAGGTTGGCGTGTGGTTAAAAAAAAGGAAGAGCTCAGTGACCCTAGTAATAACTCTTCAAAAGAGACTTCATCTAGGGGGCGTATTCTTTATGATAAGAGTGAGCTACAAGAAAATCCCCCACAAGTTACCAAGCAGTGTTCTTGCTTGCTTGTTAATAGTGAGGTCTTTACCTCTAACTCAGACACCAAGCAATCAATTCCTCTCAATAACCAGTTCCTAGCCCTCAATGCAGAGCCAAAAGAATGTGTTCTACTTTATCAATGAAGTGTAAAATCTTTTCTAGGAATGTGAGGGGTTTGTCAATCCCTAACCGTAAGTCTTAGATTAAGAATACTCTTGGTATCCGACACCCTGATGTTGTTTTGCTTCATGAAGTAAAGGTTGGGGGATAAGACTTGAATCTTAACTGAAGCAAGTTTGGAAAGATGTGACATTTTTTCAATCCTCTTATTCTAATGGCAGAGGTGGAGTGGTGCTCAAGATCACCCCTTGGATCAACAACCTTATTGTTTAATAAGTGAAATATCCTTCCCACAATTATATTTGAATCACTTTCCTTGTTCAAAATAAAACTATTGGTTTATGATCAATTTATGCTCCCAATGATCATCATGAACACACACAACTTTGGCAATGGATAGGAGATAACCTTCCCTATACTGAGTGGGTTGTTGGAGGTGACTCTAAAATGATATAAAATAAAATAGACAAAACCTGTCCTAGTGATTATAATCTATCCCCATCTGAATTTTGGGTTTGGATTTATTATAGTAATTCTTTAGGGGTTTGTTATCCCATAAAGAAGTTTATTACTCAACAAAAGCACTAATTCACATGGTCCAACTCTAAATCAGATCTCAATAGAAAATTCAGTCGGCTAGACAAATTTTATGTATTTGTCAACCTTCAAGTCACACCCTTCTCTCAGGGGAAAATGATGTATGTTGATCATGTTATCACTTTATCCAATTATCTTCCTATTAATCTGTAACTTTCTCTTAACATTGGTGAAGATAATTCTTGTAATTTATCATAGAAATTCAATGTGATTCAGTTGAACAATAAGGATTGTATGGCTACCCTCAATTCTCTTTGGAATTCCATCACCAAGCCTCAATAAGGGGACAATTAGAACCTTTGGTGGAAAGAATCACTTGATAGATGCACCTCTTTTCTTCGATCTTATGAATAAAATTTTCCCTAGGCCAAGAAGAAGAAGGAAAGGTCTCTAAGAAGAAAGCTTGAGGAAGGACGTAAACTCCTCCACTCTAAGCCTATGGATGAAAACTTTCAAAAAGTAGTGGCTATTATGTAAAATTTCTAAGAGAATTTAAACTTTATCAGGGATGAGGGGCTCGAATACGATCCCATCTTACTTGGATTAAAGAAAGAGATAAAGGATCCAAGTTCTTCTTTCAGTACTTGAAGCAAAAAAACTAAAAGGAGAGGATAATGTCCATATTAGACCACAATGAGAGTTGTTGTTCCTCTTTTATCAAAATTAAAATGTATTCAGCCACCATTTTAAAACTCTTTTCATTGATGAGAATGTGCATGATGTTTCCTACATCGAATTGAGTAATGCGGTGAGCCAATGTATTCCCACCAAGATCATGTAAGACTTGCATGATCACCTTGAAAGGTTGATCCCTGAAGAATTACAATACATTATTTTTTGGTGTGTAGGGTTTTCCTACACTTCTATTTAGCTTGCTTAATTATGTGTTCTTTGTGTATATTGAAGAAGTTTATCCCACATATATGAAGATGTTGCCTTAATATTTTTCTTTCACCTATTTTGGGGAAGTTATTCCCATATGCATGGTATGGCTAGGATTCACCTAACTTCCACCTATATGTACATCCCTTTGTGAGTTTCATCGATATGAAATATTTTAGAGTCTTGTAGATTGTGGTGAGCTACTTAGTTGTGAGTTGTGATAGCTTTGAGAGATGTGAGAGTTGTGAGCTTTGAGTCTTTGTTATGCAATCCATATCCATTTTAAAATATATCTAATGTAGTTCCTACTTATTTCTTGATTTCTAGCTTCAACAGATTTGTGTGTTCAATCTTATTGTCATTGATCTTAGATGTCTATTCTTGGGTGAATATTACATGGTATCATAGCTTCAGGTGCTAGTAATGAACATTGGTTTTTCTATTGTTGTTAATACTTGAAATCTTGAGTTGATTATTGTTTTGTGTTCTTGTAAATTATGAGAAAAACTTGTAGATTTGTGTATTCCTCTATAGTTTTTTCTCCTCTAACAGTTTAGCACTATCATTTATATGCGTTGATATTAGGGCAATCAAGTTTGATTTTTTCATGTTTGAATTTTAGTTTTTTAACCTTTATCTTGGGTCAAACAAATTTATTTATAGCTACTCCATCCACCAATTAGTTGGTTTTCTGTCCCCAAGTCTCTAATCAAGGTTTCTTGTCACTTTTTTGCAAATCCATTTTTTTAAAATGATTGCTTTTTTTCAAACTACTTTCAAAACTATAAAGAATCGCTCAAAACCATTTCTATCTTTTGTGCTCCTCATTTTCAACTTTCTAGATCATTTTGAAATTTCTAAATTTATTAATAATTTAAAAAGTTGTGGCATTTTTATTGATTATGATACTATTCACAAAAAAATGGATTTAGAAAAGCACCTTCTTTAGTAAATCACGGTTTTCCCATACAGTTCATGGTTTTTAGATAATACATGTGGTTTTGTCAAATTAGTGGATTTGATTTTATTAAATGGGAGACATAATCAAGGTGGGGACAATATCTTTGAGATATTAAATGAGATATTTTTTACTTGTTTTTTATTAAAAATAATATCATTGTAATGGTGGAAGAATATTTTTTAATTGTTTTTTGTATAAAAATAATATTTTATTGAGAGATATTATTGTGGGCAGACATATTTTAAAAGGAGATATAAGGTAGTTGTCTATTTATTGCTTGGTCACTCATATTTCTATTTGATGAAGATATAGGATTAGGTTCAGTTTGGCAGGAGGCCAAACCCCCTCACAAGCAATACAAATTTTCTTATTCTCCTTTTTGGCCCATTTTCCACAATTATTATCTCTTTTTGGATGCATTATCAGTAGAGCCCAATGTCCCTCTTGGTTTGCATCACTTGTATCATGTGTGTTGCTCAATTTTTAAATCACAAGCATTGATTTCTCATGGACGTATTCTTGACTGAGTCTGACATCCAACATTGAGCATGCTATGTACTTGTAAACTTTAGGGGGGTCATTGTTGATTATCTTAGGGGGATTATTATGGGCCCTATATTATCTCTTATGTACACATAGTTTTATTGACTTACATGTGCCATTTTGGTGACCACTTTACTGATTGCTCTTGTATTCTTGGACACATTATCAGTTAAGCCTAACGTCCATTCCCTAAGCATGCATTGTCACTTGTGTAGTGTATTTCTCATTGCACTTCTTTGGTGTCTTCTCTCAATCATGTCAACTCCACTTGAGAGATACCAACAAATGACGAGAGTTGATTCTACACCAATGGTTCTTCTTGGAAAGAAAAACTATGTTTCATGGTAGATGTACATGGAGCACTTGCTCACAAAACATGACCTTATTCCATTTTTATATGGAAAGATTCATGTTCCCACTATCCCTTGTCAATATAATGACTAGGCCAACTCTTGTGACTATGTCTATGGTCACTTATTGATACATGTTTCATGATATCTACACAACCATGTGGAGTACACAAAGTGTCCTTCCATTATTTGGAACACTCTTTAGTCTCTTTTCATAGATCCAACTGAGATTTATATCACTCCTCCACTTCATATTGTCTCTTTAGAGACTGTTTTACACTCTCCTCCTACTTCAGAGGACTCTACTATTTTTAGTGAGACTACACTTATTGAAAGCATTGATGGCTTATCTCTTCATGTGGATATTTATTTTGTGGATCTGTGTGTTTTATCTATAGTCTCTTTTTCAATTTCAATATTTTTTAAGCCATACTCTACACTTCACATAGATATTATTTCAATGAATGTTCCATGTCATTCTTATGACAAGTCTACTTTAGTGGCATTACCCTTTTTTCTTGTGCATGTTCTTTCCAAACCTATGTCGCACATCAGACTTAAACCATATTCAAAGTTCTTTGTACTACTACCCTCATATTCCATTGTGGAATGGATAGACTTTTAGTACGCACATCATGTTGTTCCTTTGAAATAGGGAAGAAACATTGTTCGATGTGGATGGATCTTATATAGTCTTCAGGTAGAGGATATTATTATCGACATTGGTCATCGTGTGAGTTATACTTGGACTAAGGATTCTTCAGCATAATATTTAGGGGGGGATTTTAGCCTTCTCTACTTTTCTCTCTTTTGAGGAGGAGTTTTTTCTATGGGTTTTCTCCTTTTCTCTACTTTATGAGAGTTGCTATGTACTTGGGTACCTCATCAAACCTTATTGTCAGAACCCATTTCTTCTACCCACCTAAGCTACACTTAAGATGGGGTGTTGGTGTGCATGGTTTTCCTATACTTCTATTTAGTTTTCTTAGTTATGCATTCTTTGTGTACATTGGGGAAGTTTATATCACATATATGAGGATGTTGACTTAATGCCTTTCTTTTACATAATTTTGGGAAGTTAGTCCCACATACATGTTCTGGTTAGGATTCACCTAACTGCCATCTATATGTGCATTCCTTTGTAATCTTTATTGATATGAGATAATTTGGATTCTTATGTATTATGGTGAGTTACTTAGTTGTGATAGCTTTGAGAGCTATGAGTTTCAAGCTTTTGTTATGAAATCCATCTCCATTTTTTAATACATCTATTGTAGTTTCTACTCATTTATTAATTTATAGCTTCAACAGATTTATGTGTTTGATCTTCTTATCATCAGTCTTGGATATCCATTCTTGGGAAAATATTACATTATTTTCTCTATGTCAAATAAAAAGAGTCCCAAATTAGATGGCTTATCAATTGAATTATTCAAGGCTATGTGGCCTATTATTCATGATGAATTTTACCAATTTTATCTCAAGGCTGAAAAAATGGCTCATTTGGTACCTTTATCAACCAAGCATTGATAAATTTCAGTCCTAAATGTATTAATAACATAGATAACATAATCAGTTAGAGACCCATCACTCTCCTTAATAACCCTTACAATATCATTGTTAAAGTTATTTATCAATGTATTAAAGCAATGGTGCATGATATTTTTAGACCTGAGCAAACAATATTTATTAGTGGGAGGTTCATTCTAGAAAATCTAGTCTTGGCTTGGAATCTGTACAATGGACACAAAAGAATCTCAAAACTCACTAATTTTTAAGCTTGGCTTTGACAAAGCCTATGAAAATATAAAATGGTTGTTTGTTATTAATATGTTAAGTTGGTTATGGTTTGGAAAAAAAATATTCTCTGCATTAAAATGTTGTTTAATGATGCTTGGGTTAGACTTTCAGTCAATGGTTCTCTCATTGAATTCTTTGTGCTTCAACAATCCATTCACCAAAGTTGTCCTCTAGCACCTCTTTTATATGTTTTGGGTGTGAATGCTCTTGGACACCTATTTCAAAGGTCACATAGCCATAATATTATTAAATTTATCACTCCTCCAAAATATACTTATGCCTTTAACTCTCATTTTACTGATGATAATATGTTTTTTCTTCACAACAATGAAGAGGAAATCAACAATGTTATAGATATACTTGAGTTGTATTTTTTTTATTTTAGGGTCTAAAATTTTGATTAATAAGACTGAATTTATTATGATTCAAGTTGATCCCACTCCCCAATGAATTATTCTTGAGTGGAAACAAGTACAATGTGGAGAAATTACAAGATACTTGGGTATCCCCTTTGTCCTTGGAGTCTCTCTTAGTGACATATGAAATTGGTTTTTGAACAAATTTCAAAAAAAAATTAATTTTTGGGATCCAAAGTTCTTTATTTTTTGGTATAATTTAAATTCTTAACAAGGTTATTGTTGAAATACATGTTTATTGTTTTTCGTGTTGGTTTTCTTCTAAAACATGCTACAACAATTCACCAAACTTATAAAAATATTATTTTGACCAAATGAGATGGAAACGAAGGTATACAATGAATCTCTTGGAATTAATACATTTAATTGAAATACAAAGGAGGCCTTGGTTTTATGGATCCTTAGATGCAAGTTAATTTTTTGATTTCTAAATGGATCATCATAACTATTAACAGTCCTAAACCATGAAAAGTTCTTGTTCAACATAGAGTATCAGATGCTACTTTTAAGGGTCAATGGAAAGATGTGCATATGTATGATAAGTTATTGATCACTAAGTACTTAAAAATCTTGGCCTCTACCCCACTTAATAGTATGTATAAAACATGGCATGAAACTTTTCAATTATTGGATGAAAAAGTAACTCCCTTCGACATAGTCTTAGCTTTTTGACTTACTCCATTTAGTGGAATAGACATGTTAAAATTAATGAGCTACCCATTTATTTTCACTCTAGGATGAAAGGAAAACACCTATTTAATAAAGGAATATAAAAATATGGATATTTATGACACTTATCTTGCTATCAATGGAAACATTGGTCACTTTTAAAGGATATTTTTCACCTACAGAACACTAAACAGACTGTTAAAAATGAAATTCTAAAACTTTTGGATAACTCATTACTTGTTAAGGTGTCCATTTTTATTGAATGCAATTTTTTGAAACATTGGAGGTGGCCTAATAGTTTTAGGATTGATCACTTTCTGCTCAAATGTGTTTATCAAAAATTCTTTCCAACATTGCATTAGAAAAAAGGCTTAATTCGAAGTGGAAACAAAAATTTAGTGAAGTTAAATGGCAGCACCTTGGAGCTACCATTTAGAAGTCCAAATCTGATGCCATAGATTAAATAATAGCTTGTAAGCTCCTCTTTCACTAATTTTATATTGGTGACAACATCCAATTTCTTTCCATCAACCCTCTCAAGTGTCCAGTATGTAATCTTCCTATGTCTATCACTCATGTATTTTGGAGATGTAGGTTTGCTAAAATAATATGGGTTGTTCATAATGAATTCCATGATATTTTTGGACACCTATTATCTTGGAAACAAGCTCTTCTATTATTTAACATTTCTCATAATGTGATTGTTGAATCTTTTAGGCAACTAATTATTAGTCACTTGTGTAAGAATAGATGCATTGATGTGTTCAATAACTCTTATGTTACTTTTGAAGGTTCAATTCAAAAGCTTTACTCTAACTATTTTTTATAGTTACATATTATTTTTAGGGTACTCCAAAGAGATATTGTCTACAACACTGAATTAACTCAATAAATGGAGAAAGTTGAGAAGTAAATTAGAAAGGTTGAAAATGATCAGATGAATTTCTTCATAATATTGTAATTATAATTGTTCATATCTTATTTCTTATGTCTCATTTTTTATCTTCTTGTCTCACAGAACTTGATTTTATGCCATCTACATATTATTTGGTAAAAAAATGAGTACCCTATTCTCCCTTAGATATTGACTCTATAAAAAAACCAAATTGTGCCTTACTCTCCCCAACATGTAAAACTTCCCTAATAGATATTGGGGGTTATAGACCCATGAAAATGGTGTAATTTTCATTTGGTGTATATTAGGTATTATTGGCACAATTACTAATAGGTTTTCTCTAGACCCTTTTTCATAAAATCTTATGTGATCCTTGTTTTATATTTTTCACTTTTTGGTCATTGGATGTCAGTTGCCATGCCAATAGGGTCTTAATTTGAAATTAAGTCATATATAAATACACAATGACCCTAGTGCATTAGGCATATATGATCAATTAATAAAAAATAATGCATTATTGTTCACATGTATTTATTAAGGATTTATAATTATTTAGAGAAATTAAGTAATCTATAGAGCATTCGTTATAGTATTAAAGTTCATGTTAGAACATATTGCAATGCACTAATTTTCCTCATTGATGAATTATTTCAATTATTAGAGTGTTTTTTTTTATATTGTACACCATTTAAGGATCTAAAAAATATTAAGACATCTCAGTTATTCCCTAGTTTAATGCATGCCCCAAAACACATGTTAACCTTACCCTTTTCAGATTTAGATGCCCAATTATGGAAAGGAGAAGAATTTTCTTTTCATAATGATCAAAGTGAAGTTTCATAAACTTAGTGAGGTTTTTGGAACCCCATATAAGATGAACATAATTGTCAAAACAATTTTTATTCATCTCCATTTTTGAGACTCAAGTTTTTATTTAAATAAGTTCCCATGACACTCAATTGTACAAAGTAAAATCAGTTGATGATTATTATGTTATTAATATTATGAAATATTCAGTGTGAATGCATGTTTAGAAGCATTATTTATATTTATATTAATTATTCCATTATGTTGTTTATCATCTTTGATGTTTTATTATACTCTCTAATTTAATTATTGTGATAATACTTATTGTATATTTTCTATCATTAGATGACATAATAGACCTTAATTTGATTTAGTTGTAAATTTAATCAATGGTATTTTATTAATATATGAATATATATATTTTGAATAAATAATTATTATTAAGGTTTTATTGGTTGTTTTGTAGGTACCTGGATTAGCCACTAAAAGTTAGGCTTGGTTGAAACAGAAATATAGTGGAAAAGGTAAAAGTAGATAGAGAATAAGAGAGAAATAAAAATTGGTAGTTGACCCTAGATTTCATTTCTTTCATGCATATATTATGTATTTTAATGATTATGTTCACAATAATAAAACTTAATAATTTCCATTTGGGTCACACTTAGGCATCACTCATAGTAACAAGTCCAAATGACTACACAATACCTAAGTGAGATCACAATAATGCAAGTGTGCATACATATATTTTAATATAGTTATATTTTATATTACATGATCTCATGGATAAGGACTAGACCAAGACCGAAGTGGTGGATGTAGACACTTCATTTTCATCACTTCCATATCAAAATCACAATTGGAATGACTTTTTGTAAATAACATGCATATTTAGTCAAAATTTGTCAATTAAGCCAATAATTCACATAATTACTAATTTAATCTAAGATTGAAATGATACATCCCTAATTAGCGAAATACATCGTATCTCAACATTGGCATCCTGAATCAAATTGGCCATTTGTAATTGTTATTACAAGATAATTAAATGAATATTTCATTGGAAAAAGAACATTACAAAAGGATACTATTATTATAATTATTGATTAATCCTACTTAATCAATCTAATCTTCTTCAAATGAAAGAGTCCATGGATTTATGAAATTATTCAATTTCTTAAGTCAAAATTACTTTATTGCCTCATTGTAATGACATCACAAAGGTAATTCAAATCAATGGAGTGGAGTATGGGAAAGGTGACCTCTTACATGGCCACTTAAACACTTTCTTACACCTATTACAAATCCTCTTACACACTCTTCTCTTACATGACCTATGACACACTTTAAGAGGACCAATCACTTCACTTTTCTTTCAAAATTTCTTCCACACTCCAGAAAAGCCTTAAATGGAGTTTTTATACACTCCATGTGTGCAATCATGATTTTAAGGACTCCCTATCCAACATTGATATTGATCTTAGATCAATGGATCACATTCAAACTAAAACTCTATATATGGAAGGGTGTTCACACTCTTTCACCATGGCCAATTATGTAGTGATCCTTTGCCCAATCTCAAGGTCATCACTCAAACCAAGCTCTCTTGAACTAAAGTTACTATGCCAAAATTGTACTAGAGATTATCATTTCTTCTCAACCCAATTCTCATCAAGTAGATAAGGGAAAATGTTGCATATGTGTGGAGTCAACATTGTCAAAGATCTCTAGTCTACAAGTTGAGTACATACCTATTCAGAATGATAAGCAAAGGAATCTCCAAGGAAGGTTTAATGTGTATGTGTTCTTTTCTACTTTATTCACCTCTTGTTTGACCTTGATTAATCCTTATAGATAGGTTTAGAGTTTTATATTCATATAATTATTTTTGTTCTATACATTAGTAATGAATTGACCCTCTTTAGATTCCTGTTCCACATAATTGCATGCCAATGGGACATGATGCATCCTAAAACCCTCCTTAAACCTTTATTTTTCTTTTAATTACTAAAATTAACCTAATTGCTAAGTTAATTCACCTATTTTTCTTCCAAAATTTGTTAATTTGTCTCTCATGTCAAAACAATGAATTCAGACTGCAAAATAATGAATTCATGCTAAAAAATAATGAATTCACATAGGCAAACAACAAATTCATTTGGAACAATGGGAAATCACACATAATAGTGAAATTATCCTTAAAATTAACAAAATTATTTTTGGTCTTTTACGACATTTTCTTGTAGGCCTATGAAATAGTGAAATTACATATTAAATCAATAAGATCACAACTTTAAATGGTGAAATTACACACATCATTGAATTCATTCTCTATTCTAATTACTATGTTTTTTGTAGAAAAGTCAAAATGGTGAAATCATCCATAAAATTAGTGAAATTATTCTCTCTATTTGTGTATTTTTCATGTAGGTTTACATAGAAGTGAAATCACCACCAACAATAGTGAATTCATCATAAAAAATAGTGAAAGCATTTTTTGTCTTATTTTACCATTTTCCTCTAGGTCAAAATAGTGAATTCATCATCAATAATAGTGATTTCATCATTAAAAAAATGAAATAATTTTTTATCTTTTATATTATTATTTTTTTTACAGGTCAAAATAATAAATTCGTCATCAACAAAAGTGAATTCATCATTAAAAATAATGAAAATATTTTTTGTCTTTTGTTTTACTATTTTACTACATGTCAAAATAATTAAATCATCATAAAAATAGGGAATTCATCATAAAAAATAGCAAAATCGTCCATAAAATTAATGAAATCATTTATGTTATTTTCTGACTTTTTCTTACAAATTTGTAAAATAGTGAATTTGTCATAAAAAATAGTGAATCATCCCAAAGAGTAGTGAAATCACCCACAAAAATGGTTAAATCGCTTATGTTCCTCTTTTGAATATTTCTTATAGGTATTGAAAGTAGCAAAATTGTCTTGCATTTCAATAAATTCATCCTACACATCAACGAATTCATCCTGTAGCTTTTGGACCAACTTTTTGACCATTTCAAAATCAAATTCAAGGCCCCACTTCAAACTATTAACTATTTTCTTGCAGGACCTTGATCAAAAGAGTGGATTAAAACCATTAAAATCAAAGCACATTTCTTTTCAAAACATTTATGTTTGGGCTTTAAAAATGTACAATTCTATTTTGGGATTAAAACTTGTTCTTTCCTAAAGTCATTTATTTTCTCACATTTATCTTATTTTGCTTATGTGTTGTATGTTTACTATTGTCATTTGGATATGCACCCTTTAAGGAGATGCCAAGGCTAACCTCATCCAAGTGGCACAATAAAATCACCTCTAGGATTGTGGGCAGCCTAAGGAATGAGGTGAGTCTCTAGATAGGGTTAGCTCCCTTGATGTACCACTTAGGATTGAACATACAACTAAACTTGGGGGGTGAAAAGGGAGAAAGATAACTGAAAAAAAACTAATATAAGGGAGATGATACACTAAATTTATTTATGACTTCTAACCATATGTATGCTACACTTGAGATCAAAAAACTAATCAAAACATACACTTTTCCAATCCAAGTCTTCTTGTATCAATGTTACATTATGATGTTATGGAAGAATGTCTTAGGATAGGAGGACTAGACAAGAGGCATTAAATGGCACTGATGAAACAACTAAATCACTTAAACTTTGACATTTCATGGAACACATCACATGCCTTGCAAGAAGAAGCTACATTAGGTGAGAAAATGTGACAACTTGCTAAGGAATCCATAGTCTTCACTAGGCAAATTCAACATTCAAGTAAAGCACACTATGAAAAATCATGGAAGAGGTAAAATTTAGTCATTTTATTGATCAAAATTTATAAAAAGTATCAAGTCTTTGGCATACTCAGGTGGAGCATCCTATACAATGCCAAAATGGCTAACTCTTATAGAGTTTGTGAGAGAGAGAGAAGAGATGTCCAAGGGTCACAAGGACACTTGTCAAGATAAGAAAATTATTTATCCATGCATGATAATAAGGCATGGGTAAAACCATGCAATTTAATGAATTAAAAATGTCAATTCAAGTCATCAAATTTATGCAAAGTGGCACAAAACTCCTCCTTTTGCACAGAAAAATTGCCTTCATAATTGGGCCTATTTGAATATCCCATAACTAATGAGGACTAGGTTTTATTATTGAAATGAATGGTATGGATATAAAAAATTCATCTCCATGCATTGGTTTCATGCTTAGTCTTTTGGAAACCTTTGAAAGTAAGCCATCATCATCTGCAATCCAAAAAGAACTCCTTTCATGCACCTTGCACACTTGGCCTCCAAAATGCCTTCAGTTTTCCATGAAAATACATAAAAGGTAGTGGATGACATGTTTAAAGTCATTATATTGCCTTATAAGCATTAGGGACACCTTAAAATTATCTCACTTAAAGGTTTCCATCATCTTCACTAGCTTGTCCATTAGGCTAGTTTTGACTGGCTAAGTTGAAGGACCTATTTTGGACACTTAGGAGTTATTTTAAGGAATGAGAGTTATATGGTGAGTTATATTAAGTCTTAATATTTCCATCCATGTTTTTTAATCTCTTGAAACCTCCTACAACTAAAAAAACACACAAAATAGTGATAAAAACCTTATTTTTGCCTCCATCTGTATAAATTCGTACAACTCATCATGGTGTGAAGTATCCTGAGGGAGTCCTCTACAACTTCCAATCAGAATTATCAACAAAATATTCCATTTTTGTATCTTTCCATCTCCATTTCTCCAAATTGGTTCTTATAAGGGTTTTGTAAGGGTTTCCGAGCAATTTTCATTCTTAAGCATTGTTCATAAAAAATCCATGTCTAAATTTTAGAGAAATTACAAAAACATGGAGTTCAAAGACCTTAATAACTCCTCTAAATGTTTTATACTCCCATGCAAAACATCAAGTGAGATACGAACACTTAAAGCTACCCATAAGAGCCCTTTTTTCCATTCACACAGGCCTAAAGTTGGTTCCAATGCCAAAATTGTGTTCCTCTACAACATTTTTGCTCTATAAAGGCTTAAACACATGTTTCTCCATCTATAATCATGTTCCAATATGGTATAAATTATAATTAAGGCCATAAGTATGAGTGATCTCCTCTTTAAACACTATGCTTAAACCTTGCTTAATAGGTTTTTTTGTAACTTGAATTCCAATCATGGTTTTGATGGTTCTTATACATATAAAAATATCAAGAACCTATATAATTCCCTCATAAACATGTTCCATCAAGTTAAAAATAATATCTAGGGCTAAAAGTAGCATTGTCCTCTCATTTGGTCACTAGTTTTAAACTTGCCCTTGAGGTTTATTTGCAAACCCTGGTGTTCAGACCACCCTATTTGTTTTCACTCTTCTTTGTAAGGTTATTCATGTTTTTATGAATTTGTTTCAACTTTTCCAACCTTCACACAAGGTTTTCCAAGATTTTATTTCATGTTTCCTATCTCCTTTGTCAAGAATACAGGGTTTGTGCATGGGGAAAGTGTCCCCTATTTGAGACAAAATAGGGGGTAATTCCTCTATTTTATCAAACTATTAGAAAGATTTAGGAGCTTCCTCAATGTATATACATTCCATGTACCAAGTTTGAACACTTGGTAGGGCTTATAGACCCTCCAACTTGCTTTGTTTCCAAAATAGACTTCTCAAGAAACTACCTGTAGGGTTTTTTGCATTTTGGACTGAGTTTGTTGTTGGAAATATTGTCATTGATTTCAAAAGTCTAGCATTGGTGATAAAGGCCCCATTGCATTTAATGGTGTTTTTAATAGTCATATCTTGTATAATGTGTGTTAATATTTATTTAATATTAATGAATATATTTTTGATTGCATATAAGTCAAAAGAGGGCCCATGGAGAAGTCAAAGAGTCACGGGGTAAAGACAAAAGAGGAATGGGATGCATTTTCTCATGAAATGTCATCTTGAGGAATTCCAAGAGTCACCATGTGAAGACAAAAGAGGGTATAGTGTATTTTCCATGAAAGGACACTTTGAAGAATATGAAAAGTCACCAAGATAGAGATAAAAGAGGGAAAAACACATTTGCTTATGAAGGGTCACCATGTGACTTTTCAAATGCAAGGATACAAAGAGTCATGCAAGTTTGGCTCTATTTTCCATGAGGATTGAAGGGTCACAAAGGGTGAATACCAAAGGTCATTTGGAAAGCTATAAATAAATGCTTGAGAAGCCATTTTTAATATGTAAGAGAGTGCATGGTTTTATAATTGTTTTATATAAGAAAAGAGGAGAGAAAAGTAGGAGATATTATAGAGTTCTATCATTTGTTAAGTAAGCAACATTAAGAGATAGTTGTATTTTATACACAAGAGGGGTTGGTGCTCTTGTGGGTTGGTGCTCACAAATAGTTGTTGTATTGGTGCTCGGTAAAAGGCGTTGGTGCTCCTGCAAGTTGGTGCTTGTGAACTTTGTAATTTGAGTTGGTGCTCATTCATATACTTGAGATTATTCTCCATGGTTTTTCCCACTTTGGGTTTCTACGTAAAAATATGGTGTCTCTCTTTCTCTTGTGTGGTGCATGTTATTGTTTTAGTTTTATTGCATATCTTGAATATGTGATTAAGTGGTTAAAGAAAAGAAATTAGATTAAGTAAAAGATATATAATATATTGATTCATGCCCCCCCCTCTCAATATATTTTGTGTTTAACAACATGATGGTTGGATCACATTAAGGTTTTTCTAAAAATAAGGCACCTTTTTTTGATGGGACAAATTATGCTTTTTAGAGCATAAGGATGAGGACTTATTTTATGGTCCTTGAATTCAACATTTGGCAAGTAGTGGTGGAGGAATATGAAGAGCCACAAACACTTGTAACTACTCTGATAGAAAAGAATGCAAGTGAAAATAATGCTAAAGCTTTAAATGTTATTTTATGTGGTTTATGTGAATCAGAATTTGTTAAAGTTATGCAATGTAAATCTGCTCATAAAACTTGGGTAAAGCTTGAGAATATTTACAAAGGTGATGGAAAGGTTCGGTAAGCTAAGCTTTAGACTTTCAGAAGATATTTTAAGAGTTTGAAGATGGAAGAGGAAGAAAATATAGAAAGTTACCTTTTGTGGGTTGATCAAATATTTAATCAAATTTAGGGTCTTAGAGAAAAGTTAGAAGAATCAATCATGGTACAAAAAGTTTTGAGATCTCTACCATTGAGATATGATGCAAAAGTTTCAGCAATTGAAGAGATGAAGAATTTAGCCAAGATAAAGATGGATGAGCTACATGGTATTCTTATGGCATATGAGATGCAAACTAAACAAGAGAAAACCTCAAAGAGAGAAGTTGATTTCAAGACATCAAAGAAAGAAAAGGCTAAGATTCAAAAATCAAGTGACAGTTCTATTGATGATGAAGATGATAATGGAGATTTATTCATTCATAAGCCAAAAAAGGGCATAGGTAAATATCAAATAAAATTACCTTTTAAATTTTTTAATTATGGAAACATTGGACATTTTGTAGCTAAGTGCCCAAATAAGGGTAATGGTGACAATGAAGAAAGAAAGTCTACATACAAGAAGAATTTCAAAGAAAAATTCAAGAAAGATTCGAGAAGAAGAGTTTGTATTCTAAAGATCCTAGCTCAGTCGAAGATAGTGGATTCAATGATTCAGAAGAAGAAGAGATTATATTCATGGCCATACATGAAGATGCCTATGTAAGAAAATTTACAAATGATCAAGAAGAAGAACAGGATGAAGCCAAAGTGAATCTAGAAGGAGAACTTGTCTATGCCTTAGAAGAGTTAAAAGCTCTTGAGAAAAAGAATTGAAGATTGAAGCTCTAGATCAATAAAAATGAAAAGGATTCAAAGGATATAATTGAAGATCTAAAAACACACTTTGAAGAAGCCAAGAAGAATGAAAAAAATCTAACGACATAGTTACAAAAAGCAAGTGCAGAATGTGAAAGGTATGTTATTGAAATTACTTCTTTAAAATAATATCTTGAGAAAATAAATAAAGCAATCAATGATAGAGCAACCAATGATTCAAAATTTGAGAATATCACTAATATGTTGAATAAGATATTAGAAAGTCAAAGATCAATGTCAAATAAGATAGGTATCAGATTTGAAAAAGAGAAAGGGGAGGCCACTACTTTCACAGACAAGGTTAACACAGAAAAGGGAAAGAGCTATGCTAAAGCTCTTACAAAAGATAAAATAAAAAGGGAAGAAGTTAAGAATACAAAGGACATCTCAAACAAAAAAGGCTAGAAGGAACAGAGCTAAAAAAGGCAATCAAGTCAAAGATACACAAACAGGTCTTATTTTTATGGTTACTATTTTTATTGTAATGGATATGGTCATAAGAAAATAGAATGTTGAAATAGAGCTAACAATTTCAGAAAGGAGAAGGAAACTCATGCAGATTCAAGAAGAAGCCACAACTCTTTTGCTTATCTATCAAGCTTTAATGAAGAGGCCATAGTATGTTACAAGTGCAATAATTTCAGACACATAGCTCCGTATTGTAGAAGTGTGTTTGAGTCAGTCAAGAAGGACCAGAGATTCAAGGCTTCATTCATCAAGAAGAAATTTTAGACAGGTTCATGGCAGAAGAAATAACCTAAAAAGTCTATGTTGGTATAGACAGTTTTGCATGCAAGAAATGAAGAAAAGCTATGGTTCATTAACAGTGGATGTTTAAGGCATATGATAGGAGAAAAGAGCAAGTTCATAACCTTGAAGAAGATAAATGGTGGTACAGTGAAATTTAGAGATAATACTACTGCCATAATTGCTGAAAAAGGTACACTAAGTTTGGATAATAGTAGAACTAAAATTGAAAATGTTTTGTATGTAGGTCTTAAGCATAATCTTTTGAGTGTAAGTCAAACATGTGATTAGGGGCACACACTAAAGTTTTATGCAGAAGGTTTTGAAACTAGGATAAAAGATTCAAATGTGTTGGTTGCAGATGCTCAAAGAATAGGAAATAATTTGTATATGCTATTAGACATCAAAGGTCAAAGATGTTGTTTGAGTCAGATTGAAGAAAGTTAGCTATGGCACAGGGGAATGGGACACATAAATTTTGACAATATTGTCAACATTAACAAGAACAAAGTAGTTAAAAATCTTGTAAATATTACAAAGCCATCCAACATGCTTTGTGAACCTTGTCAGCATGGGAAACAGGACAGAAAGTAGTTCAAAACAAAAGAATACTCAACCATTCAAATGTTAGAGCTTGTTCACACTGATTTGTGTAGACCTATGAGAACTCAAAGTACTTAAGGTGAGAAATATTTCATGTTGATTATTGATGATTTTTCATGTATGACCTGGGTAATGTTTTTAAATAAAAAATCAGAAGCTTTTAGACATTTCAAAGCATTCAAAGCATTAGTTGAGAATGGAATCAGTTTGAAGATTAAGTGCCTAAAATTATATTAAGGAGGAAAATTCATGTCAGATCAATTTATTGAGGAGGAGAATTCCCATTTAAATCCTTGAGGTAAAAATTAGTCTATATGAGTTGACATTCACCTATATGTTCCTTGGGTTCACAAACCAAACCCTCATGTCATGATTGAGACACCTTTAAGGTCTATTATAGGTTATCATCCTGGTTTCTTGGAACTTGTTTGTAATGTGAGAAGGTCCCTTAAGTTCATATATAAATCACATTATCTATATAAATAGGGTTAATCATTATGAGCCTTAAAAATACTGCCTTGCATCAAACTTCTCATGCCACTATTTAGGTTGGGGTGCTCTACCCATAACCCTACTTGTAGGTGTACACATGGATCTTATCCATTGTCATGGTGTCCATTAGCTCTTTAAAACATCCTATAAAGTCATACAATGTATATTTCATCTGGGACTCTCCTATATACCTCATTTAAACTCAAACTCTACCTTTCTTTGGAATGAGCTACTCTTTAAAATCCTATTGTAGGTGAAAGTTTCCTGCTTGTGTATAGATTGAAGATATGATTTGGGAGTCAAAACATGATATATCATCCTCTTTAAGTGGATTTAAAGTTATGGATGCTATTATAAACCATGCCAAGATATTACATCATGAAACAATATCTCATACCACTAATTTGGGATGAAAAGGCCTATTATGGCTCAGGGTTGTAGATCTTCACTGTTTGGTTTAGTGTGTTTATGAGCATATTTGGGTATTCCAATCTCCATCATCCACTAATTTTATTGACCCTATTCTTGGCATAGTTGTTTCCCTATGATATATCTAAAGGAATCATCAAATTATATGTCTTAGGATCTTTTCCACCATGTTATATGCCATCTTCAAAAATCTCCTAGACCTCTATTTAGGTTTTTAGGGTGGACAATCCCAAAATCTCAGTCATCACTCTTGGAAGTGTTTTCAATTTGCATTTGGAAAATTACTTTTATAAACAAGTCTATCATACTATTTTAACCACATCAAGACAACAAATGGGTTTCCTCAAGTTCTTCAAACTCTCTATATGACACTTCAAGCTACTGTTGACACCACCTGTAGGTGACTATCTCCTTCACATGTAGCAAGTCTAAGTTTTGGGAAATGGGCATGTTTTCTAACCCCAAAGAAGTTATAGGATTATTTTGATATTTTAAAATTCACTCTTAATCCTAAAATAATTTAAAAAAAATCAACGCTTCCCTTTCAACATTAGATAAACCTCCATGAAAGCCCCTGAAAGCTCACTTTTCTGTCACATGAATATATGACACTTAAAAATTGTATTCTCATGGAGATTGATTTGGATAAAGAAAATTAGATGAAATGATATTTAAATCACGTTGGAAAATAATAATATTTGAAATATCACAACCCCCTAGATCAACTTAAAAAGCACAAAGTTCATGAAAATGGTGGAACTACCCGTTGCACTCAAAAGAGGTCAGTCTACAATTTCAAGGTTGTTAGCTGATCAAAATAACTTGAAACTTGAAAAAAAGAATGGTAAGTGTTATAAAAATATAAAAAAATAATATGGAACAAACATGAATATCTGGTTCATATAGATCTATTTAAACCAAGGAAAACTGATAGGGTGCATAGGTTAGCAGGTAGTTTTGGAAAGTTAAATTCAAACAGATGATTCTTAAAGCATAGTTTCTCATTATAAAACTTATTGATATGAAAAAGTATATAATTTATTTTAATACCACCTCCAAAAATAATTTTACCTAAAACCTCATGGGTTGTCCATATCATTCATAAACCTGAAGGTCACTTTAGCTTGTCAAGAAGGGTGAAAATGGAGCAGAACAATTTTGAGTAATAAATGACACTTCTAGAAAAATGAAATAATGGATATGAGTGTGAGGGAACTTAATATTCACATTTAAATATTTTAAAATTGGCACATTTCCCAAAGAGGTTGTATAAGTGCCCTTTTCTCCCTTTTTGCCAAGAAAACTACCCTTTTTATGAACAACCTGGCATATTTTCAGTCATGTCATTTATTTAGGACTTATAATGACACATGGGTCATGACATAATGTTTTAATACTTTCACATTTCCCAAGAAACCTATACAAAGCATTGAATGTACCCCTTTTGACCCTTAAAATGACCCAAAATGATAAATGGACTTAAAAACTAATTGGACAAAGCTAGTAAAACATTAATTGACATCAAATGACCTATAAAACACCTCATGACAATGTATTATACCCTCCTTATATGATTAAAAATAAATTTTTATCTATGGGTGCCCTAATTTAACCTAAAAGTTAAATTTGGTCAACAAATTGGTGACTCGTAGGAGTAGTATGCCTACTATACTAACTAGACTAGTAGCCTTATCAGTCTATTGGGACTAGGAGTCATCTAAGGACTGATACAGATAATAAAATTTTGACTATTGACCAAAAAATTTACCAAGACAAGACAACTAATGGCTACCTCAACCACACAAAGCAAAAAACACACAACAAAGCAAACAATATGTACTCAAAGCACTTAGGGAAAGCAAAGAACAAACTACTATGTACAACTAAAAATGATCATACCTCCCCTTGGATCAAATGGAAATATTAAGACTCTTAATGCTTCATGACATGGAGGATTGAATGAGGCATGTAGACTTTTAAACTCTAGCATTGATGCCTCTAACTCTTTCACAACATTTGCCAACTTCATTAGCATGCTATTCAATGAGAACCAAGTAGCTCCAAATAAATTAACCAAGGAAATGAAATCCTTTTGCTTCCAAAAGACCTCAACTTTGTCATGTGATCCTTCAACTATGACCTCTAATAGTGGTTCAATAAGGCATACCTTCTTGTCTTCTGTAGTGCTTTCAACAAGATTGGGCTTCCTCTCAGCTGAAAGTTCTTCTAGCTCATCAAGTAGCTTTGAAAATTCTTCCCAATCTTGGTTATTTTCCTCTAACGAATATTCTTTATTCACCTTGCCATGCACTTGTCCTTCAACTTGGAAAAGATCTTCAAGCTCTTGAAATATCTTTATTTGTAGCTACCAATCATCTTTGTCTTATTCATCCTTTGGAACCATTACCTCTTCAATCTTGAAATGATCATTCACAACCTCATGATCAAACATGGAGTCTTATTCATGCAAATCTTTCTTCAAGTCTTGGTCACCTTCCACATGGATATACATCCCCTCAAATATGGAATCAAAAGCTTGTGAATTGTCTTTTTTTCACCAATGGGAGTCCTTATGGTAATCTCTTCCTCATAATTGCTCATGAGGTCTTCTTGATCAGCCATGAATTGAGCTTATTCATATTTACTTATTCTTATCAAGATAGGCTCTTCTTCTAATATTTCTTCTTTATCACAAAGAAAGTATTCTACATTATCAACCAAACAAGGAGATTCAACATGAGAACCTACCTCTTCTTCATCACTTAAGACCTCTTAAGGGATTTCAAATTGAAACTCAGTTGTCATAATCTGATCTTGTTTGTTAAGGGATACAATATCTTCAACTTCATGGTGATGTCAAGACTAAGCATTTTGAAATATGGTGACCTAGCACAATGAGGCTACCAAGGAGTTGCATTTTCTTCAAGCAAGAGTTCTGAATTTTCCTCAACTAGTTACTCTTCTTTTGGTTCCCACACCACATGTCCATCAAGGCAAAGGGTGATGAAATGAGGGAAAAAAAAACTAGTTATAGGTGGAACATAGAGTTCAAAATCAAGCTGAGAATGAAAAGTAAGAGATTATTTTAGGAGCTCTTAAGGAAGGGAAGGTAGATCTTAGGCTGAGACAACTTGAATTTCTTCCTTCCACTTAAAATCTACTTCATTCACATTTGACTCAACTTGGGAACTCTCTTGAAGGAGGTTAAATGGGGTGTGTTTAGGCATAGAATCTTCTTATGGGTATAAAACTTCCATCACACCTTGACTTGGCGACTTCATCTTTGGCTCTAAATCTTCAATTTTCTTGACTAGATCTTCTTAGAAAAGTCTTTTTTTAAGCTCATAGGAATCACCATGAGGCTAAGGTGTACATGAGGGCTGCCATGGAATACAATAATCTTTTTGAGAAAGGATGGGAGGGACTTGCGAAGGATCAACTCTATTCTCCACTTCACACTCTTTGACAATTCTTCTATCTTCTTTCTTGCCCCATGACTCTACTATTTTGCTCCAACTTAGGATCTTAGGATTTGAGTTCTCTTCTTGAGGAAGGGTGGGAAGTGTTTGTAGAAGATTAATCTTCTCTTAAATTTCACATTATTTGTCAATATTTTTCTCCTCTTTCTTTCCCTATGACTCTACTATTTTATTCTAATTTGGGATATTAGGATTAGAGGTCTCTTTTTGAGGTGGTGGGGATAAAATGTGAGATGGAAATGAGGGTTTGAAATCCACTTATTTTTTTGCCAACATGGACTATTTCATATGTATATTTTCCAACTCAATTTGCATATCAAGGTTTAGTTTAAACACAAGGTTATTCTTCTCAACTCTTTCCTCCACTTAATTTGGAAAAGGATGGCCTTGATAAGGTTGATTGGGTTCATGAGTGGGAACCATGTATGACTAATAAAAACTTTGTATAAGTGTAAAATAAGGTTGATAGGTCTGGTGAGGCTGCCTTTCATGAACTTCTAGCCTATCCTCTAAGGAAGAGACTAAACCACTCACATCTAGCATCTCATTTGCGAGACTTTACCAATTGACTCTCTCAATAGGTGCCCACTCCCTCTTAAATAACTCTAATTCATCTCTCACTTGATATATGTAATGATTAGGAATATTTTGGCCACATCCCCTAAGATTATCAAGCTCTAAAATATATCTCTCATAGTCTAAGAATGTCTTCTTGAAGATGGAAATGGGTTGGCTTGAGGAGTGGCTAGGTTGAATAAGAGCAAGACATGGAGAGGGTTGGCTATATGATGGGTAAGAAAAATGTATGTGATAGATAAGATCATATTGAGGCTGAAAATAACCATATTAGAGCTGAAACACTTCATGATAGGGTTGGTTAATAACTTGTTCATATTGATAGGGAATGCCACAAGCTCGAAAGGTCTCACCAACTTGTGTGAAATTGTACTCAACACCAAGGTCAACCATGAAAATTCATTAGAAAAAAAGAACACAAAATAACATGTTACCAAAAATCTCAAAAATATCACCTGGGCTACTTGACCAGCTATATATCTTTGGAGTCACCATTGATGCTTGAATATATGCCTCCAAAGGTTGATTATTGAGAGATAACACCAAAAATCTCTCAACTTCTTAGACCAAGAGTCCCACTGGGCGTGCCAAAAAACATTATCACTTTTATATGCACCCTTTGAGGATATTCCAAAGATCTCCTCATCTAAGAGGTACAATGGAGTCACCTTTAGGCTTGTGGGTAGCCTAAGGAATGAGGTGAGTCTGTAGATAGGGCTAGCTCCCTTGATATACCACTTAGGATTGAACCTAAAACTAAACATGGGGGATAAAAAGGGAGAAACATAATTTAAAACAAAATAATCTAAGGGAGGTGATACACTAAATTTACTAATGACTTCCAACCATATGTATGCTATACTTGAGACCAAGAAACTAACCAAAACATACATTTTTCCAATCCAAGTCTTCTTGCATCAATGCTACATTATGAGGTTATGGAAGAATGTCTTAGGATATGAGGAATAGATAAGAGGCCTTGAATGGAACTAATGAAGAGACTAACTCACTTAAACTTTGACATTTCTTGGAACACATCACATGCCCTACAAGAAAAAGCTGCAAAAATGTGAGAGAATGTGATAACTTGCTAAGGAATCCATAGTCTTCACTAAGTAAATTCAACATTCAAGTAAAGCATACTATGAATAGTCATGGAAGAGGTAAAACTTATTAATTTTATTAATCAAAAGGTATACAAATGATTATGGCTTTTCCATACTCAGGTGGATCATCCTATACAATGCCAAAATGGCTAACTCTTATAGAGTTTGAGAGAGAGAGAGAGAGAAGAAGAAGAGAATTCCAAGGGTCACAAGGACACTTTTCATGCTGATAAAATAAGTTATCCATGCATGATAATAAGGTATGGATTGAACCATGAAATTTTATGAATTAAAAATGTCTATTCAATTAATTAAAGTTATGCAAAGTGGCACAAAACTCCTCCTTTTATACAGAAAAACTACCTTCACGATTGGGCCTATTTGAACATCCCATAACTAATGAGGACAAAGTTTGATGATTTTAATTTAGGATAGGAAAATAAAACATTAATCTCCATGCATTGTTTTCATTCTTTGTCTTCTTAAAACCTTTGAAAGTGAGCCATCATCATTTACAGTCCAAAAAGAACTCCTTTCATGCACCTTGCACACTTGGACTCTAAAATGCCTTTAGTTTTACATGAAAAATACATATAAGGTATTGTATGACATGTTTCAAGGCCTTAAATTCCTTATAATCATGAGGGACACTTTAAAATTAGTTCACTTGAAATTTTTTGTCTTCTTCACTAGCTTGTCTATTAGGCCAGTTTTGACAGGTTGAGTTGAAAGACCCAGTTTGGACACTTAGGAGCTATTTCAGGGCACAAGATTTATATGGGGAGTTATCTTAAGTCTTAATATTTCCATCCATGTCTTATTAATATATTTAAACCTCCTAAAACCTGTAAAACACACAAAATAATGATAAAAACCCTATTTCTACCCCCATCCATATAAGTTCTGTAGACACCTAAATCAGGCCACCAATAACCCCCAATCAGGATTTTGACCAATTTCCACTTAAAAATACACAATTTGGCCTAAAAACACTAAAACATGCTAAATTATGTGAAACTGACATATTGAAGTGCCGATTTTTGCTAGGGTATCCCTAAATGGGGCAATACAATTTATGGGCCAGCTAACTTTGATCAGATCATTTTGGGTCAAAATGTTAATTTTGCACCTAGGTGCTCTGGATTGCTCTTTCCTATCAAATATATTGCACAATACATGTGCTTTTGTTATTTTCTATTGATAACATCCTAAATGGGAATATGGTTCCAATGCATCTGACAGTGACTTCTAATTCCAATCCATTCAAATTTTGGACCAATAACAAGGCATTCTAATCAATTTGAGTAATTTGTGCACAAAGTGATTAAACATGATTAAGAGGTAATTAAATCAAATAAAGGCATAATAAATAATTCCATGGAAACTTATTTAATGCTTATTTTTGAAAATGAATATTAAATATCTGCATCATCAGGTGACCTCATTTCTTGGGAAGACATCCCTAGGCCAAAAATGCTACAAATATCAGAATTCATGCCCTCTGTGCCTCATCAATGCCTTGCATGATTCCCTCCATACCTCTTAATTTCTCCTTATTCCAATGTCATGATGAGGATAATTATAAACTTAATTACAAAAAATGAATTAATCTTCAACCACACATCTCAATCTCAGGATGGATGGTTCAAGTTGATTTTAGACATTCTCAAAAATCTATAAATAGAGAGGCCATGAACATCATTTTTAAGATATTTTGATGAAAATTTATAATGAAAAAATATATTCAATAAGCCATTACAACTAGTGTTACCATGCCAAATTGATTCCAAGCCAAGCCAAGCTATAAGCCAAAGGAGTCAAGGAGAGATGGAGGTAGCCAAGTTTCCATTACCAAGGACTTCATGAGCACAAAACCGAGCAAGCCATTATTACAAGAGCATTTAGAGCATCTACGGAAGGTGAAGGAATTCTTGTGTTTTATTCCTTACTTTTTAGTTGTGTTTTTCATTTGTTTTGTTAACTAAGCTCTCCCTAGTGTCTAGGCCTAGATATGTTATGCTATTAGTGTGTTTTTTTTAATTTTGTTTTCATTTTGGAACTAACACCATAGTAACCATCCTCTCTTGAGTCAAATTCCTATATCCACATATGGCACACCTAGTGGGACAAGATGCATCCCAAACATGAAGAATAACATTTTTAATCTTTAAAATCTTCATTTGGATCATTAAAACTCTTGTAAATTGATTTTCTAACTTTGTTTTATTGTTTTTATTTGTTATGGGTTTACACAGTAACTAACATCGATTAGTAAAACCATCATCGGTTGGCATAGCCATCATCAATCATTATTTGTGCAATTGATGTTAGTTAGATAACCATCATTGGTTAGTAAGTGTAATTGATGTTGGTTATATAAATGACGTCGGTCACTGTGTTTTCTTAAAAACACAAACCTAAGAGTTATTTTAAAATGCTTGGTTTGGGGTCAGACGGACTCCGTTTTGGATGATTTTTTTTTTAAATATGTTTTCTTCTAAATTTTTAGAATTTGACATTATTTTAGCTTCAAGTTTCATATATATTTTTAAAAATTTAGAAAATATATTTAAAGTGTTTCTAATCTAATATATTTACTTTTGGGGTGATGCCTTAAGGGTAGACAGGTAACCATCGGATTTCAAATTTGATAAATCATGTTTTAGACTACATTTTGCATGCTTAAAAATCAATTAGGAACCTTTTTTGGGTGTTTAATAAAATAATTTAGATATTTATGGTGAATGTTTTTCAAAGTTACAACTAAGTCCAAGGGGTCAAATGAACACCACCTCATTTTCCATTTGGGCTTAAAAATGAACTCACCTTTTCAAAGATTTTTGTGTTTACTTAGTTGTTTAGATTAAATATTTTTTTGGAAAAAAGAGGGATGTTGTGTGTATGCTCTTCCATTTATCCCCTTTAGGGAACCCTTGGAATCAAAAGCACCATTATATTGTAAGTAGCCTAGTCCAAGGCTTAAAAAGAAAATCATCTAAAGAACTCCCTAAAAACTCATCAAAGTTTAGGTGACCTTGAAAATGACCCTAAAGTCTTTCTACTTTCATGATTTATTTATTTTTATGAAAACTTGGCTTACAAGGGGGACTTTATTACCTCCTACGAGTTATTTAGGCAAGCTTAGACCCAGGGTTTCACCTCCCAACATTGACTTCACTTACTCCTTTGGAGTTGCACATGGGACGTATCTGCATTTGGACATCACACTACACTGAGTGAACAACAAGATGTAGTGGTTGTAAAAAGGACTAAACCTTTTTACAACTAGCCAATGCCATGGTCACTCAATTTTTGTGCTTATCTTTTGCATTATTTGATGTGAAAGTCATTGTGTAATAGATTCCCCTAGAAACGTTTGAAACCTTGCTAGTTTTAGTCAACCCCATTTTGCCATACCCTTGTTAAGATTTGGACAATTATACTTAGTGTATTTTGGTAAATTTTGCTTGGTATGTTTTGAGACTAAAACTTGTTTGTTTGTTCATAAAGCCATGTCAAAACCAATTTGTCTATATGTCACTCTTTTGTCTAAAGAGGCATTATGTTGGCCATTTTACACCACACTTGTGCCTTGAAATTTTTGATAAACTTGTTTGTGTATGTGTTATTTGAGTTGATGAGGGTAGTGTTATGCTACCCAAAACATGTTAAAGCCATTTTGCCTTTGAGTCTTTTGAAACATCACATAAATCACATCTTTCAAGCATGATTATGCCATTAGGTTGCTCTATTTATTTCAAGACTTGTTTATCATTGTATCAAAAACCATTTATTTCAAACCATTTTGTGTATATCATTTAGACCTTTATCTTATGTTGTCATGCTGTCCAATCTTATCTAATTTATTTGGTCAAATCCTAATTTTCAATATTGAGTTTTCAATTAGCCTTGTTAACTTTGGATCCAAAAATTAATTGATTTATGTTTAGGCTTCAATTCATGGAGCTGATACACACATATTTCTCTTTTGGGTTGCATAACTTCGATTAATCGATTACCCAAATTTGAAAACTATTGATGGTTTTTTTGTTTAAAGCCTATCCTCATCATTGCTTGTGCCTTTATTTGGGAGAATGCAACCCTTCTCAAAGAGCATTTTATCTTATGCCTTATGCTAACTGATCATGTTTATATTTGATTCCATGTGTCAAGTCTATGTCAAAGTTATTTCCAAACTTGTTAGATTAAATCAAATCACATCAGCGTTTGTTTCAAGTCTAGATTTTGACATCATTTGGCGAAAAGCCCTAGCACATGCCTATTTTTTTTAGCCTAGTTTTTGACTCTGCATTTAAACAAAAGACCTAGTAACTCACTTTTTCCCTTTCCTATTTTAGACCTTGTTTGGAACACTTTGACCTAGACCTTTGACATGCCAATTTTTATTCAGATGCTTGATCTTTTATGTGTATGACATTTGATGTTAAACATTTGAAGTTAGGCTATTTTATGCCAAGTCTAGAATAAACCATTTTGGAGATACAACTCCACTTTCAAACCACATTGGAGATACAACTCCATCCCTTTGACCAAGTTGGACCAAGTTTGAACCATTTGTCCTTTGGATCATTTTTGAAAGTTTGTAAAACTCTAAGCCTTTTTAGTTTTGGAGCTTTCATCATTTATGAAGATATGTCTAGCTACACTTATGGTGGAGTCACTTACAATCTAACTTATGATAGAATGGCCACACAAAATGACTTTTATGGCATTAGTCAAGACCCCAATGATGCTAATATGGTTTGTGAGATAGATTTCTATCCACCCCATATTAATCATTCATGGGAAAAAATTCATGAAATAACTTACGATCCAACTCGAGACCTTGATTGGTATGAACAGGCTTGTGAAAAGGACTTTGAAGACCCAATTATAGATAATGTTGTTTGGGATATGAATTTATACCCTCTTTTCAATAATTAGTACGTAGAACATAGTCAAGAACCAACT
Source organism: Torreya grandis (assembly GCA_037957365.1). Classification (NCBI taxonomy): domain Eukaryota; kingdom Viridiplantae; phylum Streptophyta; class Pinopsida; order Cupressales; family Taxaceae; genus Torreya; species Torreya grandis. Next base: position 2,942,748 of record JARHVA010000804.1, on the reverse strand, counting down.
TATGAGCCAACTCACCACTAGGATGATATGGTTTATGAGGAAGACTTGGATGCTTTAGATTATACAATTAATTAGGCTCCACCATATCATACCATTTATATTCCAAGACCACAATGCCTAACCATTTATATACCAGGAACTCATCCTTTGGCTTGTGTGACCAATCAAGCTCCACAATACCCCTTCATCATTCTAGGACCTAGTCATTTGGCTTGTGTGGGCAATCAAGCTCCATACCACCTTATTTTTACCATCTCAAGACTTCATCCTTTGGCTCATGTAAGTAATCATGCTCCTTAATGCCCTACCATTATCCAACCACAAGTCATTCCTCATCTAGAACTAATCCCATCAAAACCTCAACCCATCCAATCATTCAAAGACCAAGTTGTGTTCAAAAATGATATCTTACAACTCATTGGAAACTAAGGCCAAGAAAACCAACCAATCCAAGATGTTTTTTTTTAACCAACCACTTATGATAAGTCAACCTATAATGAATCACCTATTGATCCTATACCAATTGTTGAGGAGTCTCACTATGATGAGCCAATGTTTATTGAGTCACTTCTTAATGATTATAACTACCTTTGGGCAAATCATTACCTTAATCATGTGCCTATTTTTTAAGAGCCTCCTATTGACAAATCAGTTTCTAAGGAGTTGTCTCTTGACCTATTTCCCATCCTAGAGGAGTCTCACTTTGACAAACCAGTATTTGTGGAGCTCATTATGTCATCATAGGTTGTTACTTATCCAAAACCAAATATTCAACAAGACATCATTATAATTGAGTACCCGTCAAATGAAGAATCAAAATTAGAGTCAAGTTCTACTTTTGAACCAACATCAAATTTAGCATCATAATCAAAATCAACATCATTCTCAATAATGGATTCAGAGTCCCTTGAGTTAGAATCAGATTCAAAAGAAGAATATGTTCATGGCTATTACAACATTAGTTATGCATGCCTTGCAAATCAGTTTGAATACATTTGTGATCCTTCTATGGTTTTTGAGGATGAGTAATTTAGCTTCGACACAAGTTATCCTAGTATCTTCTATGAGGATTGTGTCACCTCTCCCCATTCCATTACCATTCTATAGACCATTACCATCAACCAAAATATCCATATCATTGACACTCCATCTCCATTAAGTGTCGATTGGGATTGACATAATCATACTTTGTTAAAATGCATCCATGGTGACATAGTAGTTGAAGATGGGCAAGGAGGCCAAGAAAAAATTCATGTCATAGAAGAACACTCTCCTAGTGAAACCTTTTCAGAGGTGCTAGGGGACAATCAAAGTCAAATCTTACCATCTTCTAGTAAAATTTTATTAGAAGTGCTAAAAGACAATCAAAGTCAAAATCTAATGTTCATTAGTGAAACTTTCTCAAAGGTGCTATGAGACAATCAAGATAAATTCATTGGTGAAAACCTCTTTGAGGCACCAATAGCTGAGCACAAAATTTCTTCACTACTTGATGATTTATAAAATCAAAGATCAAATCAAAATAGATTCCAATCTATAGCCTAATTAGATGGTAGCTACTCTCAAGATCAAACAATAGAAAAATATGGTGGTATTATTGAGAGACAGGTCTTCAACCCCACAACAACTAAAATTGTGTTGAATTTGGCATCAACAACATTATGTGTGACTAAAAGTCTTGATCTTCATTTGTTTCCTCACCATTACCCTTTCCATTATCATTTGCCATTCCATTTCATAATAAAACCTACCATCCATTATTTTTCCTTATTCACCATCCATGGCTACACTTTCCTTTGTAGAGGCTACAAAGATACCTTGTCTTGAAACTTGAAGGAATCATAATCAATGACCAATGAAGATCATACAAGCATTCTCAAAATCTAAATCTGCATTGAGTTCTTGATAGAGAAGCTATTCAGACAAGGTTTGGGCTAGCATTTAACATGATCAAGTATTCTATTTGTATCATTTTTTTATTAGGACATGCATCTCCCCATCAATAAGAACAATAGAATCAAAAACCACACCTAGGACAGAAACATATACCATGATATTTCATTGCCATGCCATTACCATTGTTACATATCCTTGTGTCATTGTCATGTATCCTACCATTCAAAGCATCACTTGGGGGTAACCCTCTTATCATTTTATCTAATTTATCAAACCGTAATTACCTAAAGCAATATTGTGCCATCCTATCATTCTGTTCCTATCTAGACCAAAGCCTATTTTTAGTCATCCTACCCAATCCTATTTTGATCTTAGTTCATTTGGTTCTTCTCACACCTTTTCATGGGGGGATTCTAATCAAGTTTCAACAATAAATAAAATCTATGTTTACAATGATAGTCTATGAAGGTAGTGTGATAGTTGATCTAGCAAGGTATCTTTAATTTTCCATCCTATATCAGGTTTATTTATGTGATCTTGATTATAACTGCCTATGGGCAAATCAATGTTTCACTAGTCTTGCTAATAATTATAACCACCTATGAGAAAATTAGTATCATTGACCAATGTCATTGTATTCTAGTTATAACTGCCTATAGGAAAACTAGGGGAAACACTTATTTATCATGCATTGTTGCATCACTTTGCCATTACTATTTTCATTTGACTGGCCATTTGCCAGATTTGAGAACTTGTTCGGACCTAGTTAGTTTTTCTTCACCTTTTGTGTGGATAAAATTACTATGACTTGAGGTCATTTTAGGATTATGTGGGTCATGATAAATTCATGTTGAGGTCACCTCAGTCCCCCTTTCCATACGCTCTTGCTATTTTGTGAGCAACCTAAGCCAAACACTCTCACCATTTTGTGAGCAACCTAAGCCAAATGCTCTCGCCATTTTTCAAGAAGGTATCTTGTCATTCTCTAATGAGTTAAGATACCTCAAAATTATAAAAACATTCACAACATTTCAAAATCCAAAAATATTTATCCTATCTAAGCCTAGTCAGTTATCCTCGATCTACCTTACTGGGGCATGGTCATTATTAGGATGCTTTCTTTTGATTTTATTTTCAAGCTTTCTATTTGTTTATTTAGTTAATTTTATTTGTTTGTTTGTTTATTCACTTGCCTATTTGTTTGCTTTCAACACTGTTGCCTCAACTCAGTCTATATGTGTTCATTGAGTGATTCCTTGAGTACATTATTATTGAGTCCATCCATATTCATCCATTAACATTATCATCATGGTTTTTATCATTGGTGTAATATTTTTGAGTGTTTATTGGATATTAGGAGTCAGACCTTATACATTCTTTATCCAAGTCTTCATGATGTTCTATCATGATGACTACCATCACATGCTATAGTAAAAATTAGCTTCAGGAAGGTCTACAATGAATAGAGCCACACAACTTTATCCTTGACACCTTGGTAAATCCTCCCACCAACCTTGATCAATATAACTCATTTGACCATTCTAGTTGTATCATTGCTAATCAAAATGAACATATCCTCATTAGTAGGTATAACTAAATCATTTTTAATGATCAATCTTATTCCTCTATCCATCTCTTTCATCACTTTGAACCCACTCATCTTTAATCTGTATTCCAAGTTATGTCCTTGAGTTATGCTTTCTAATCAACCCTAACTGGGGCATAATCATCTTTAGCCAATATAGGTCCTCGTAATAATTATAACTACCTATGGGCAAATCATTATTTTGACTTTTATTCCTGATTATAACTACCTTTGTGAAAATCAGTATCATTTTTTTATCAATGTATGCAAGCATTTTCTTATTTGGATTAATCTCAACCATGGATTAATTCCACCTTTCTTCTTGTTTCTTTTCAAGGTACCATCCATCAACAAATGTGACAACCACTCCCTCAAGGGGGCATCATCATAAGCTTCTCAAAACCATTTGGAGCTTTTTTCTTTAACCATCATCTTCATTTTGGCATATAGGCCATCTCTCATTATTTGATAATACATTGCTTTGCCTATGGTTTGTAACATATTCCTAAATAAGGGCAAATGTAGACACCTAAATCTGGCCACCGATAGTTTCCAATCAGGATTTTGACTAATTTCCACTTAAAAATACACAATTTGGCCTAAAAACACTAAAAGATTCTAAATTATGTGAAACTAACATATTCAAGTGCCGATTTTGGCCAAGGTATCGCTGAATGGGGAAATACAATTTATGGGCTAGCTAACTTTAATTAGATCATTTCAGGTCAAAATGCTAATTTTGCACCTAAGTGCTCTGGATTGCTCTTTCCTATCAAATCTCTTACACAAGACACGTGCCTTTGTTATTTTCTATTGATAACATCCTAAATAGGAATACAGTTCCAACGCATCTGACAGTGACTTCTAATTTCAATCCAGTAAATTTTTGGACCAATAACAAGGCATTTTGATCAATTTGAGTGATTTGTGCACAAAGTGCTTAAACATGCTTAAGATCTAATTAACTCAAATCAAGGCATAATCAATAATTCCATGTAAACTTGTTGAATACTTAGTTTTGGAAATGAATATTGAATATTGTATCATCAGGTGACCTCATTTCTTGGGAAGACATCCCTGGGCCATAAATGCCACAAATATCAGAATTCATGCCCTTCCATGCCTCATCAATGCCTTGCATGATGCCCTCCATACCTCTTAATTTCCCCTTCTTCCAATTTCATGATGAGGATAATTATAAAATTAATTCCAAAAATTTATTTAATCCTCAACCACACAGCTCAATCTCAAGATGGATGTTTCAAGTTGATTCTAGACATTCACAAAAATCTATAAATAGAGAGGCCATGAACATCATTTCTAAGTTATTTTGGTGAAAATTTATAATGCACAAATATATTAAAGAAGCCATTTCAACTAGTGTTACCATGCCAAATTGATTCCAAGCCAAGCCAAGCTATAAGCCAAAGGTGCCAAGGAGAGATGGAGGTAGCCAAGCTTCCATTGCCAAGGACTTCATGAGCAAAAAACCAAGTAAGCCACTACTACAAAGGCATTTAGATCATCCAAGGAAGGTAAAGTAATTCTTGCATTTTATTCCTTACTTTTTAGTTGTGTTTGTCATTTGTTTTTGTTAACTAATCTCTCCCTAGTGTCTAGGCCTAGAGATGTTATGCTATTAGTGTGTTTTTTCATTCTATTTTCATTTTGGAACTAACACCATACTAACCATCCTCTCTTGAATCAAATTCATAGATCCACATGTTCGTACAACTCATCTTGGTGTGAATTAGCCTCAGGGAGTCCTCTACAACCTCCAATCATCATTCTAGACAAACTATTCCATTTTGGTATCTTTCCATCTCCATTTCTCCAAACTAGTTCTTCTAAGGGTTTTACAAGGGTTTATGAGTAGTTTTCATTCTTAAGCATTGTTCATAAAAGTTCCACAACCAAATTTTATAAAAAATCCATAAATTTTTTTCTCAAGGACCTTATTAACTCCCCCAAATGTTTTGGACTCCCATGCAAAACATCAAGAGAGATATGAACACTTAAAGTTACCCATTTGAGCCCTTTTTTCCATTAATAGAGGCCTAAGGTTGGCCACAATGCAAAAATTGGGTTCCCATACAACCTCTTTTCTCTCCAAAGGCTTAAACACATATGTTTCCATCATGTAAGCATGTTTTAATATTGTATAAAGTATAATTAAGGCCAGAAGTATGAGTGATCTCCTCTTTGAATGTTAGGCTTAATCCTTAGTTAATAGGTTTGTTTGCAAATTGAAGTCCAATCATGGTTTTGATGGTTATTTTGCATATCAAAAGATCAATAACCTTTATAATTCCATCATAAACATGTTCCATCAAGTTTAAAATCATCTCTAGGGCTAGAAGTAGATTTGTCCTCTCATTTGGTCATTAGGCTTAAACTTTCCCTTTAGGTCTATTTACAAACCCTAGTGTTTAGACAACCCTATTTTTTTTAACTCTTATTTTCAAGGTTATTTCATGTTTTTATGAATGTTTTTCAACTTTTCCAACCTTCACACAAGGTTCTCCAAGCTTTTGTTTCATGTTCCCTATCTCATTTGTCAAAAATGTAGGGTTTGTGCATGGGGAAAGTGCCCCCTGTCTGAGATAAAATTGAGGGTAATTAACCTATTTTATCAAACTATTTTAAAGATTTAAGAGATTTTTCAGCTCTTATACATTCCATTTACCAATTTTTAACCCTTGGTAGGCCTTATAGACCCTCTAACCTGCTCTGCTTCTAAAATAAACTTCTCAAGAAACTGCTTGTAGGGTTCTTTGCATTTTGGACTGAGTTTGCTTATTTTGATATGTAACTTTGATATAATATTCATTTTAAAAGGCCTAAAAATATGTTTATACTCATTTTATAGTGTTTCTGACCTCTATTTAGCACCTTGATCTCTCCAGCACCCTCCATACTCTTTTATCAATCAAACTGAGTTTCACTTTGACTGTGTTGATCTCCAAAGTCACACCTGTAGGTGTGTGCTAGAATAGATTGGATATATAAATCCACATTAAAGGCCTAATTTATCCTTTAAAATTCATTTCACAATCTTATAAATCATTACACATTATTTTTGTACCAATCTAACATCAAGAAGACCATGCCCCTTACCCGTTGCTTCTTACTAAAATAACATGTAGATTGTGTTTATAGGTGGGTTAACGTGTTTAAAATGAGATTAATCATGATGTATTTGAATTAAAATTTGACTCCTTGAGGTAAAAATTATTATATATGAGTTGACATTCACCTATATGCTCCTTGGGTTCACAAACCAAACCCTCCTATCATGATTGAAATACCTGTAGGGTCTGTTGTAGGTTATCATCCAGGTTTCATGGAACTTATTTGTAATGAGAGAATGTCCATTAAGTTCATCTCAAAATAAAACTATGTATATATAAATAGGGTTCCTTCTTATGAGCCTTCAAAATACTATCTTGCATCAACCTTCTCATACCACTGTTTAGGTTGGGGTGCTCTGCCCACAACCCTGCCTATAGGCGTACAGAGGGATCTTATCCATTGTCATGGTGTCCATTAGCTCTTTGAAACATACTATGAAGTCATAAAATGTATATTTAATCTTAGACTCTCTTGTATACCTCATTGGAACTCAAAATTTTCCTTTATTTGGATTGAGCCACTCTTACTGAAAACCCTATTATAGGTGAAAGTTTCTTGCCTGTGTATGGATTGAAGATATGCTTTGGGAGTCAAAAAATGATATATCATCCTATTTAAGTGTATTTAAAGTTATGTATGATATTATAAACAATTTAAATCTATTCCATCATGAAACAAGCTCTCATACCACTAATTTGGGATGAAAATGCCTATTATGGATTAGGGTTGTAGATCTTCACTACTTAGTTTAGTGTGTTTACGAGCATATTGGGCCTTCCAATATCCATCATCCACTAATTTTATTTATCCCATTATTGGAATATTTTTTTCCCTATGATATATCTATAGGATTCATCAAATTATATGTCTTAGGATCTTTTCCACCATGTCATATGCCATCTTCAAAAATCTCTTGGGCCTCTATTTAGTGTTTTTAGGGTAGACGGTCCCAAAATCTTAATCATCACTCTTGGAGGTGTTTTCAATTTGAATTTGGAAAATTAATTTTACAAGAAATTATAACAAACTTCTTTCACCATATCAAGACAACAAATGGGTTTCCTCAAGTGCTTAAAAATCTCTATATGACACTTCAAGCTACTGTTGACACCACCTATAGGTGACCATCTCCTTCACATGTAGGAAGTCTGAGTTCTGGGTAATGGGAATGTTTTCTAACCCCCAAGAAGTTATTGGATTCTCTTTATGTTTTCAAATGAACACTTCATCCTAAAATACTTGAAAAAAATTCAACACCTCCCTTTTAACATTAGATAAACCTCCATGAAAGCACCTGAAAGCTCACTTTTCTATCACAAGAATATATGGCACTCAAAAATTATATTCTCATGGAGATTGCTTTGGAGAGAGAAAATAAGATGACATGAGATTGAAATCAAATTACAAAATAATAATATGGGACCTATCACAACCCCCTGGAGCCACTTGAAAAGCACAAAGTTCATGAAAATGGTGAAACTGCCTATTGCACTTAAAAGAGGCCAATCTACAATTTTAAAGTTATTAGATTAAAAAAAAAATTGAATATTGAAACCAATCATGGGAAGTGTTATATAAATATACCAACATATTTTTTAATGAACATGAATAATTGGTTTATACATATTTATTGAAACCAAGGGAAAACTAACAAGGTGCACAGGTTAGTAAGCAGTTTTGGAAGGTCAACTCCAAATAGATGATTCATAAATCATATTTGCTCATTATCAAACTTAGTGATATGAAAAATGATATACATAATTTTAATACCACATCTCAAAATAATTTGACCTAAAACCTCATGGGCTATCTTTATCGAGCATAAACCTAAAGGTCACTTTAGCTTGCCAAAAAGGGTGAAAATGGAGCAGAACAGTTTTGAGTAACAAATTACACTAAAAAACTAATTAAATCATGTATATGAGTGTGGAGGAATTTAAGAGTCACATTTCCATATTTTCCAAGTGGCACATTTCCCAGAGAGGCCATACAAGTGCCCTTTTCTGTCTTTTTGCTAAGAAATCTACCCTTTCTTTGAAAAACCTACCATCTTTTCAGTAATGTCAGTTATCTAAGAATTTTAATGACACATGTGGCATGAAATAACATTTTTATACTTGCACATTTCTAAATAAACCTGTACAAATCATTGAATTTACCCCTTTTGACTCTTAAAATTACACAAAATGATAAATGGACCTAAAAACTAATTGACAAAAGCTATTAAAACATTAATTGACATCAAATGAAATATAAAACACCTCATGAAAATGTATTATACCCTCTTTATAGGCTTAAAAATCAATTTTTTTATCTAGGAGTGCCCTAATTTAACCTAAAAGTCAAATTTGGTCAACAATTACTTCATATGTATGCTCTCTCCTTGGTAGGGTGACTTAGAAATGTGAAGGTGACTAATTTTTTTATATACCATGAGATTTATCAATTATGATCTTCATTTACCCTTAGTGGGAGTCTTGTGAATCAAAATTATGATACCTTTCATTTTTATTTTAGGATACGTAATTGGGGTGTCATTGCTTTCTCACATGGTAATTGGGATTTCATCCCACAACATTCATACCATCCCTAAACATCTAACATGGATATAAATTATTGGCAGGGGTTGTTAAGGCCTAGTGGAATTAACCATAAAGGGTTTCATGAAAGCAACACATTAACTCCCAATGCTAAGCCATTACACATCACCATCGAGGTATCCATAGTCTCTTTGATAGGGGATGTATCCCATATGAACTACTTGACGTCAAGATCTCTTGTCTAACAAATTTTACACCCTTCAAGGACCATCTATAAATCCAAGTAAAACTTTAAGTAATGCCAAAATTCAATAGCACTTCACTAAAATCCAACAAATGAAGTGATCACAAAGGGGCTAGACCCTCCTATGAATGGCCCAATTTTAGATTGCTTCATAATAACCTCTTTTACCATGGAACATTCACATATGCAAGGGTGAAAAGTTAACAGCCCTCAAATATTACCTTACACATATGGACCTTTAAGAGAAGGGTGAGATTAAAACACCACCATAATTACATTTAATTATTTAATGACTCCTTAAACTTTTAATCCTCTCAAAGGTGGGTATATTGAAGGATCAATGGATGTGATGCAAATAATAGACTTTTGATATATTTGTGTTGATGTTTGATTATTATGTTAAAAACCCATTTGTATTCAAAATCAAATCCAACAAACAAGTCAAATCTAAAACCAAACTATATACACACCTACACAAAGAGGTGTTACTTTGTCTGTATTCCAAGCCAAAAATTACTATTTCTATATGTCTTTTCAAACCTTAGAATACATACCACTCTTATCTAATCAATGCCATTATATCATCCATTTTATTTTAAACCTAGTCCTAGTTCCAATTCAAATTCAAATTTCAAACTAATTCAAAACCAAGGTCTAAATTCTTGCCCAAAATACATCATTATGCTATCTACTTTGAACCAAGTTCTAGTTTCAAGAAAATCCCAAGTTTTGATTCAAAACCAAGGTCCAATTTCATGTTAAATCATTACAGTTATGCCATCCATTTTATTTCAAACCAAATCTGAATTCCAATTCTAGTTCCTATCCCAAATTCAAAAGAGTCAAAGATCAACTATTACAAAGTCTAATCTTTCATAATCTATTTCAAATAAGGTCAATCATTCAAATAGAACACAACTCAAACACTTTCAAGACCCAAACATTAAACACTTACATCTTTTGTGAGGCATAAAAACTTGAAAGCTTTGATGTACCAATATTTGTGCACCCTTTTGGAAACAAGTTTGATTCATGCACCTTTCCTATTTGGATACTTGTGTTGACAAACTTTGATTGAATTATTACACTTTAACATTTGTATTTATAGACCCAATTAAACATTCAACATCTACCAATATTAAATTCTAATTGAAGCCAAATCAGGTTCATCTTAAACCATATACCAAACCAATTTTGAAACCAAGCCAATCAAAGCCAAGTTAGGTTTATCTTGAACCATATACCAAGCCATTTCAAGCCCAATCATATTTGTATTAAACCATGTACTAAACCATTCCAATTCTGATTAGGTTCACCTTGAACCACATTCTAATCTAATCATGTTCATCTTGAACCAAATTTTAATTCCAATTCTAAACCAAGTCTATTTTGACTGAATCTAATTACCCTAAATCAACCACATGCCATATAAAACCACTTCTTATATTTTCATTCAACATCTTTCACCTATAAGTTGGGAATAAGGATGTCATGTCATCCATACTTTCTATCATTTTAATCATACTAGTTCAATACACCTTGTTCGGGGTAATTTACATCTAGTCTATTCCTCCTTGTTTAGGGATAAGATGAGCTAAGTCAATTACATTAAAACTAAAACCACCCTCTTTGGGCCTATTCTAATTAAGCTAGTATGTCTTCTTTAAGTCCAATTTCTTCTAATCCATTCCCTTTGCATGTATCCTTGCTTGGGGGCATTGGTTCAAGGTTAATCAAAATCATGACATCTCACAATCCTGAACCTATTCTAGCATGGCCATTCATACATAAAAATTTGGTAGATCAACTCTTATAGTTTAGCCAAAACCTAGCCTAATTATCATCTATTTTTGACATTCATCCATTAGTTCACAAGCTAATTCAGACTTACAATCACAACAAAGACAATGGTCTAGATCTATTATGCCATTGCCCCTCCAAGGGACTTATATATTAAAAACCCAAGTGTGTCTAATAACTACTTGATTAGGATATGTCATGATCCCCTTCCCAAGCATGATTAGATACATCCAATTCTAAAGTAAGATCAATATAGCCAACCCATTATCAACATTTTTCTTGAATCACCCATCTTTGACAAACCCAATCCATTGATGATCCACCTCTATTTGACATTGAACCCACATCTTAGATGAGCCCATCTTTGAAAGGACCATTATTATTGAGCAACATCCCATTATTCATCCATTAGCAAATCTCTCCCATTTTAGAACATTCCTTCATCCTAAAGCATCCATTTCTAAGTGAAAGGTGAAAAATATACTTATGGATAACTTAATTCAACAAGCCCTCTTTTTGGTTACATCAACATCATAATCAAGTTCCTTTTTAGAGCTAATATCAGAATTGTCTTCCATTATGGAACTAATATCAGATTTAGCATCATAAGTAGAATCAATGTTAGTCTCAACATTGGATTTAGATCCCATTGAGCTAGTATTAGCTTCAAAATTAAAATACATTAATGGATATCAAAACAATGGTTATACACTTTTAACAAATCCATTTGAGTTAGAATCAATTGTAGAATTAGCATACCTTAGTATATGTTACGACATCAACTACACACTTTGGGTAGATCTGATTGAAAACATTTACGATCCTTCCATGGCTTTTGAGGAAACTTATTTTTACCCTTCCATTGACATCACACATCCATTTACCATTAACTAACCTATCCATTATGTTGACATACATTTTCATATTTTATATTTTTAGGGGCATTTCACGTGGAATTTAAACCTTAAATTCTATTCAATGCCCTGCATAGTTTCTAAAGGAATTTTTTGATGGCCCAAAAACAAGATCACATGTTGAGCTTTCCAATGCATGTTGAGATTTAAAAATTATGTCAATAACCTAGGATATATGACCCAAACAAGAGGCACAAATAATAATAATAATACCAACAAAAATTTAGTTGTGCATCCACCTCTACTCATTCAACTCCACTTCTAAACTAGATACACTTCATATCTATGTCTAGTGACCTTTTAGTTCCCTTTCAAAACCCTTTAATTACTATTTTTAGTAATTTTATATCTTCTACATTGTAAATATATAAAATAGATAGTATGGAAAAAAGAAACAAGTTGCAATCAACTATATCTCTAATAGAGTTTTCCCATTTTCATACAAAGTCTTAATTAAAGTAAAATATGGTTATTTTCACAATTATAGCTCAATAAATATTAGGTATATTGTTATAACATATTAAGTTCCATATTTAGTGTGTTGTCAACAAAATTCCACACTTATTTAAAATCTTATATCATGTCATAAGAAAAACCATGTTTGAAATAATTATAACATTGTGGGATGTGTTTTTTATTATAAGTACTCTTCATAAGTGAGTGATTTCATATATTATTTTTGGTTTTTGGTTGAAATAATAGTGTTTAGCAATGTGGTGTAGAGTAAATTACACATGGGATTAACCAAATTAAGACTTAATAAAATAATGTTTTTGATCTACAATAACTACAAGAAAAATAGAGGCAGTCAATCGCCAAACTTTTACACGATATTAAGATTACGTCTATTCATCATATGGCCAGGAAATACTATTTAGGATGTCTTTAATTTAATATATGATGTCCAAATCAAGGGCTGAAAAATGTTTCTAAAAGTGTTATTATATGTTTTATATTTAATTGCATTAAATGCATTTTTAAGCCTGCCCTCTAGAATAATTTTTTTAGTTTATATTGCTTTCTAGAAACTCATTGTGTTACTCTTTAAATGATGTAAAATATATTACTAATGTTATTCCAATAAGTAAAGGAAATGTTGATTTTATATTTTTATTGAAATAACCTCCTAATTTTTTCATTGTAGGTCTTGTCAAAGTTGTATTGTACTAGAAATCAAGTTACTACGCTTCCAAGCAAAAATTATCTACACTAAGATAAATCTTTGGTTTTTTCCCCATCATAATAGCAATGCATTAGAATATAAAAAAGTGTATAATATTAATAAAAATTAAAAATTTAGTAAACCCATAATTGTGTAGGTGTTGGTGTAGGCCTTTTTCCCACTGGGTTTTGCCCACACAGTTGTATTAGCTTGCTTAGGGCTCTAGAGGTCATTCAAATTAGTTGGGAATATTAGTCCCACATTCATTGAAATGTGTGGTTACTTTCCCTCTCCAAATTATATATGTACCTCTCTCCATTTGTATTTATGATCCATAGCTAATTCATTATATTATGGATTGTTTAAGCTACTTAGTTGGGAGTTGTGATAGCTTTGAGAGCTATGAGAGCTATGAACTTCATCCCTTTGTATAAGTAATTCATCTCCATTCTTGAATTCAAGATGATATAGATTATTTCATTATTTTCTCTCATTCTTTTGTAATATTTTATGCATGATTTCATTTACTAGCAACTTCATTGTGATGTGCACTTGCTCGATTCATGAGTTCACTCCATCATATGCATTCACTGATCTAGTGATCCTAGCTGCAACTCTTTTATGGTATCAGAGTTTTAATATGTGTTCATGATTATTTGGTTGGTTGGTTATTTTTCTATTTTTTTAATGAAATACAAGATTTGATATTGTATTATCATAGGAATTATTGACCAAAATATTTAAATATGTTAGAGTTCTTATCTTTTGTGGTTAGAAGTTTTAGATCTACACTTTGGAGAAAAAGTGTTGGAGATTTTAATCTTGGCACTAAAGGAAAAGAATAATGATTTTGATCTAAGTGTTGTTCTATTATTTTTCAAATCTCTTAAATATAATAAAAAGAGGCATCTTTTTTGTCTTAGATTTGTTTTCTAGATCTAATAATTCTTTCTAGTTTTGGCATCATCTGTATCAACCACCATGATTTGGAGGTCTGCATCCTTTTTTGGAAGCATTTGTTAGGTTTGCATTGAAATATTTTAGCAGAGATCTATAATTTTTTATAGTAGAGAACAAATCAAGGGCATTATAATTCTTCTCTTTCTTATTTTGTATCTTTACACATCTCTTTGCTTTGCATTGGAAGTATATATTCATGTGGTCAAGATATGGCATTGGAAGATCTCTACATTGTATTTCTACCATGGCATTGGATCTGGTTATCTACACTTGGTATTTCAAAAGCCTACTTCTAAGAGGAAAGTTGGTGTTGGAGGATCAACTTTGGAGGAAAAAGTAATTTTACATTTCTTTTCTCTCAATCTGGACTACATTTTTTCCTTATAGATCTGGCATGGTTGTGGTTACATTTATAGGCATGGCTTTCATTGTAAATCTGACATTAACTATAGCAATGGAGCATTGGAGATCTATCTGTGGCATCGAGTTATATTTTGTTGATAAATAAAGAGAATACAGATCTAGTCAAGATCTAAGGTGGTGTTGGAGGCATCATCCAATAAAGAGATCAAAAGGAAAAAAAATGAATGTGACATCCTTTTTCTAGAAAGTGATGTTTTTTCATGGAAGAGATAGGCATTAAAAGGTCAGATCTATTGAGAGTCATGGCATCTTAATTTGCTGATTATGTGCTTTTTTAAGGTAAGATTTTTTTACCTTAGTATCCTTTTATCTTTTTCAGATCTGCTATGTAGGTGTGATCTCCATGGGCATGGATAATGGACTAAGCATGGAAACATTACAAGGTCTGAAGAATAAAATCAAAGGACCAAGGTAGAATATCAGAGATATAAAATCTATTTTGGCAATGTTGAGCTACTATTCCAGACCTATTCCAGCATCATTAGTAGCATTTCTCCTCCCATTGGCAGTGCTATACAAATTCTCTCTTATCCTTGCTAAGTCAAAACCTAAAATATGCCCAAAAACAATTAAAAATAAAAGCATGTTTTATTTTTATTTAAAATAACTTTCCATATTTTTAAATTAAAACACTTTGTAAGAAGCATTTTTAGAAAAGTACACGTAAGGGTGATTAGGCAAGTATTTTTTGAATATTGCTGATGTGAGGAGATTCATCATTCTATACCAGTTCTAATGAGTAGTTAAAAGGCATATTTTACCTCATCTAAGCATACTTTTTCTAAGTTTCAAGTGCAAGTTTTTAGTCAACGAGCCTATTTATAAAAAATTGTATTATTAATATCTTGCAAATATAACTTGAAATTGAGAAACATCTTTTACATAAGTGTTTATTTTCTTATTTCCCATGCATTAGGACAATTTTACTTGTAAAATGCACTACTTTATAAAGTGCCAAAATCTGGGGGGGGGGAGGCTACTAGTTTATTTAAGGGGGGGTGGGGAATTTATGGGCCATACTACTTCTTACAACATACATCGTCTACTAATTACTCTTATATGTATGGACTCATTTTTCAACCCAGTCTAAAGTTTATCTCTAAAGTGTGGACCATTGTTTACCCACCCTAGCACATATTACTCTTGTATTCATGGATGTATTGTCAGCAGAACTTAACATCTATTTGACCATGCATTATCACTTGTACACCAATTTATCTCACTTAATTAGATTCATTTTTGACGTAGTCTGAAGTCCATCTCTAGAGCATGCACTATTAATCTAGATGAGGAGATTTGTTTCATCTCCAATGATACTTATTGGGAATTATAATTATGCTTCATGGTGTGCTTACATAGAATACTTGCTCACACATAAGAATCACATTCCATTCTTATATGCTTAGATTTATGCACCCATTGATCCCATTCAGTTCGATAAGTAGGTTAATACTTATGACAAGGTTTTTTCCACTCTATTACTACATGTTTCCATGGATCTTCATTTCCATGTGGAATATATAGAGTGTCCATACATTTTTTGGAGCATACTCAGAATCTTTTTAGAGATCCAATTGAGACTTACATCACTCCTCTTCGACCTATCATTTCTTCAGATACAGTTGTACTCTCACCTTTTAATTTTGTTTCTTGTGATGACATATACATGGTGGATAGTGCTCTTCCTTTTATCGATCCCCCACTATAGGATGAGATTCTACCAAACCTTAGTTATCCTATTATAGATTCTACTTTTATTCTTATGTTGATTATTTCTCTTCTAAAGCTATCACAACCTTGCACTTCGGAGGACTCCACTATTTACAGTATGAGTACACCTATTATGAGCATCGATGACTCATCTCTTTTTATGGACTTTCTTTCTTCAATTCATGAGTCATGCTCCACTCTTCACATGGACATTCTTTTAGTAAATGTTCCATGTCATTCTTTTGACTGATTTTCTTCAATGATAGTACTTTTAGATTATGTGCACATTCTTGTAAGACCTATGCCACTGATACAATTTGGACCACATTCATAGATCTTCAAACTATTGCCTTCATCTTCCATTATGAAATGGGTAGATTTTTATTACACACATTGGGTTATTCCTTTGCCAAAGGGAAGAACATTGTTTGATGCAGATGGAGCTTCTATAGTCTTCAGGTATAAGATATTATCATCGACCTTCATCATCTTATGAGCTTTACTTGGAGTACTAATTACTTTAGCATCATCATTTTGGGGGTTTCTTAGTCTCCTCTTCTTCTTTTCTCTCTTTGTGGGAAGTTTTTCTCTCTAGATTTTCTCTTCTCTAAGTATGAGGGATTACATTGTACATGGTACCCTATGAGTCCTTATTGCCAAGACCCATTTTTTGTATCATCACCCACCTAAGTTGCACTTATGGGGTGGGGGCGCAGTTGTTTATGTAGGCCTTTTTCCCACTAGATTTTGCCTACATGATTGTATTAGCTTACTTAGTGCTCTAGTGGTCATTTGGGTTACTTAGGAAGATCAGTCCCACATTCACTGGAATGTGTGGTTCTTTTTCCTCTCTAACCTATTTATGTACCTCTCTCCCTTTGTATTTGTGATCTAGATCTAATACAATATATTGTAGATTATTTGAGCTACTTATTTATAAGTTGTGATAACTTTGAGAGCTATGAAAGTTGTGAACTGTGTCCCTTTGTATAAATAATTCATCTCCATTCTCGAATTTAGGATGATATAGAGTATTTCATTATTTTATTTCATTCCTTTTCAATATTCTATGTATGATTTCATTTACTAGTAGCTTCATTGTGATGTGCACTTGCTCGACTCGTGAGGTCACTCCATCATATGCATTCGTTGATCGAGTTATCCTAGCTAAAACTCTTTTAATAGGAACATGAACAAATAACATAACCAAAGTAAGATGAAATTGATGATACTTTGGCTAGAAACCATCTCTTTTAAGGTTAATCATTCAATTACAATGTCAAATATTACCTATTTGACACATTTCACATGCTCTTACATTTCAATTATACACCTTTATAACTAATAAAATGCATTATTGACTGTCAATGTGGGCCAAAATCAAGGATCGGTCTAGATAAGATTAAATGCATGAAGTCAAAATTATATGGAGTAGTGAAATTTGAAGAACAAATCAAAATGGAATAAGTTTGTCTTCATAATAAAAAGTTGCATTAACATTCACTCATTAGCCAAAAATTACATAGGAAGGTACATTATATAGTGAGAAATTAAGTCATCTAAAAATGTAATTAACTCAACTCAAAATTATAAAATGACTTAAAGTAAACTTCTATTAATGACTTATTATTAACCTAAGCAAGCTAATTAAACCATGTAGGTAAAACCATATAGTGGGAAAAAACCTACATTAACACCCTCCCTTCAACATAGCTTAAGTGGGTAGTAGAATTGGGTCCCAACATAAAGGCTTGATAAGGTGCCTAAGTACATATAAAATCCCCCTAGAAGAGGATGTTGAAGCTACCTAAACCCCAAAAAGAGATCACAAATGAAGATAATTTCTCTTAGTGAAGGGTTTTGGTGAATAAATCAATAATTTTCTCTATTACCTATATGTAGCAAAGATCAATGTATTTCTCATGGATGAGATTTTAAATGAGATACATATGAATCCTGATATGCTTGGTTCATTGATGGAGGACCAGATTCTTATAAATCTAGATTGTGCTTTGGTTGTCACATAAGATGACTATTGGTCATCAAAACTAGATGCCAAGCTTAGTGAGAATCCCTTGAAGCCAAATAGCCTCAGTGGAAACCTTTAACATATCCTTTGTATTCAACCTTTATAAAAGATTAAAAAAATAGTATTTGTATTCTTGCTTAACCAATTAATCAAACATGAACCAAGGGAGAAACTATAGCATGAAGTAGACTTACAATTCTAAATATCACCAAACCAATCTAAATCTATATACCCAATCAAGTCAACATCAATGCCTACTCCATAGTGAATCCTAAAACTATGAGTACCCTAAATGTAGTGGAGAATCTACTTAGCTACTTTCCAATACAACTCATGTGGTTATTGCATAAATCTAAATACCATGCCCGCTACATATGAAATGTCAGGTCTAGTGTGTGTAAGGTAGATGAGACTACCAATAAGCTATTGATATGAGGTAGTATCAACTAAAGGATATGGATACTTAGCCTTAATCTTCACACCAGATATAAAAAGAGTTAGAGCTAGCTTACAATCATCCATGTTAAACTATGCAATCATATTAAGAACATGCTTAGATTGTGCAGTAGTGTTCCCCAAGTTAGACTGATAAATTTCAATGCCAAGGAAGTAATGCAATAAACCCTAAATTTGGTCATTAAGAACCTATCAGACAAAGTAATTTTCACTAATATGATGGTAGATGAAGAGTTCCCTATGATTAATAGGTCATCCATGTAGAGAACTAGAATCAACAGTGAATTATATTTCCATAATATGTAGACATTCAGATTAAAATAGAATCTAGTGAACCCAACTAAAAGAATAAAGGAGTCCATCTTGGCATACCAAGCTCAAATAGCTTATTTGAGGCCATAGATAGATTTTCAAAGTTTTTAAACTAAGGATTAATCTTACACAAATCTTTGTGGTTGCTCCATATATATTTTCTCTTTGATGTCATCGTGATGAAAGGCACTCTTCACATCTATTTGATGAATATCCCAATGATGTGTTTTAGTAATGGTAAGAGTGAGTTAGATTGATTTCATTTTGGGTACTAGAACAAATGTCTTAGTATAGTTAATTCTAGGTACTTGAGAAAAGCTCTTTGTTATCAAACATGATTTGAAATTGTTTATGAACCCATCTACTACAAATTTTGTTTAGTATATCCACATATATCAAACAAGTTCTCTTCCCTTAGGAAGAAGGATTAAATCCCAAGTGTTATTCCTAAGCAAGAAACCTTACTCGTATTCTATAATAGTCTCCCACTTAAGAGTGTTTGATGACTTGTGAAACAATCATGGATTGGAATTAGATGCAATGAAAGCATGTGGGCATCCTAAAATTATGAATGGGTTTGCATGGTGTTTGATGGATCTCCAATCCAATGGCCAACACTTTGAAGTTTATGTCTATCCTAGAGAGGGATAGATGTTAGAGAGTTGAGAGGAGATTCCTCATCCTCTAAAGATATTCTAGGAGATGAAGGAGGTGATTCCTCATCACTACTCTCATCATAAAAACTATAAGTAAAATCTAGATCATCAAGAAGCTACTCAGGTAGATCTAAATCATAAGAAATGTTATAAATCACAGTGTGTCCAAGGAAAAGGGAGGAGTGTCATGTGCAAATTTTAGAAGACCCTATTTAAAGTAAATGCTCCTCTCAATAAAAAACTAGTGAGTGGTGGGATGGAGAAGCCTGTATCCCTTAACACCCTCAAGATATCACATAAAGATGCAAGGCTGACTCTAAGGTTGCATTATCTTATGTTTCTTCTTCAGAATGTAGGCCATACCAAGAGATCCAAACACTTGTAAATATTTTATTGTTGGTTTATAACCGCTCCAAGATTCAAAAGGAGTGAATCCCTTCAATTATTTATAAGGAACTCGGTTATGGATATAACAAGCACAGTTGATAGCCTCAACCCAATACTAAGGTGCAAGAGACTTGGAGTGTAACATATAGTTGGCCATTTCCTTCAAGGATCTATTATTCTACTCTACAACACCATTATAATAAGGACTATATGTAACTATATGTTGTTACTTATTCAAAATGGTTACTTACATATGCACCACCACTATCATTGTGTAATATTTTAATGGAATTACTTGTATAATTTTATACAAGCACCTTGAAGTCCTAAAAATGATCAAAGACCTCATATTTATACTTAAGAAAATACACCCAAGTATACTTTGAAGAGTCATCAATAAAAGTAAACATGTATTTATTCTTGTTGAATGAAGGAGTTAAAAAATGGTCCAATAATGTCACTATGAACTAGCTCCAATATATGTGTAGCCCTCCATGATTTGCCTTTGTCATACTTCTCCTCAAGATGCTTACCAAGTATGCAACCTTGGCAAACACCATCATAAAAATTAACACATGGTAACCCTAAAACCATGTCATGATGATTGAGTTACTCTATGTAGAGATAATTGAGATGGCCAAATTGCTCATGCCCTAGTTTACTCACCCCATCTGAATGATTCAATAGTGCAGTAGAGGGTTGATCACGTGCAATATGTTAGAAAGTATAAAATCATGACTGGTGATTTACTTTCCCAAATGCAACTATAGATTCAATGTCTACTTCCCTAATAACCACTAAATTAGGTGTCAATTTAACTCTCTTACCTGAACTGATGTGAATAAACTGATAAACAAATTTGATATTGGTGGATAATGAGGGAACACATAGAACATCCAGAAATATCTCATCATTCACTTAAACATATCCTCTCCCACTAACTTCTATGGAAGAATTATCACCCAACAAGATAGAAGGCATAGAACAAGGCTCCAAGGATGAGAAAAGGTCCTAAGATGAATCCATGTGGTAGAAAGCACTAGAATCAATGACCCATGTGAAAGGTTGGGATGTAACTAAAATAAGTTATTTACCCTTATCTTTACCCTTTCTACTACCTTTGGCCTTAGAAGACTCCTATGTTGATGAACTCTAATTAGTTGAATTAGTGACATTAATATTGTGCTTCTTGAGCATCTTAATTAGTTGGTCAATGTAATTCTTCATGTTTTTGGATTCATCATGCCTAGATTTCTTGTAGTATGAACATGTAAGTCACTCTTTCTTAAGTTTTTTGTCTAAAAAGGACTCTTTTGATGTTTTAGATGTAGCATCAGATTTTTAACACTTTTTTTCCTCTAGATCCTTCTTGTTCTATTTCATCTCCTTATTTTTGAAAGCCTTTTATTTTTCATAACTTAAAATTAAGTCATAATTTAGATTACTTTAGTGTACCCATTTGAATAAACTTTTCTTGCCCCCAAATCAAGTTAGCAATAAATTCATCCAAGGATGGCATGGTCCATGTAGCTCCAAGGGCATGCTTTATGGCGTGGAAGGTAAAAACAAAGACATAATAGTCAGATCCTAATTTGGTAAGGATAAAAAGAATCAATTGATCATCTTTTTTATCAATGCCACATAGTTTCAACTACAACCTAAGTGATTTAAACTTTATGAAGTCTTTTATAGTTTTAAAGTTGCCTAGGCTCAAACTGATGAATTTTTTCTCCAACTCATGACCTCTCATTATGTCCAACTTATCAAAGAGTTTTTCTAGTATGGTCTACACTTCATTAGGAATAGTTGTAGATAATATAAAATAACAAGTTAGGAGACATAGACAGGGATAGAAGATCATAGGATTTGTCATTTATGTTAAACCACTTCACCTTACTTACATCAAGTGTCAGTTATTTTTATGTACCCATAGTGATTTAGTGTAAACCTTTACTCTTCAAGAATATTTTCACTTGAGTTTTCCACTCGTGATAGTTGAACAGTGTAAGAAGTAGAACATGACTTTGATCTATGGTGCAAAAAGGAATTATGTGTTAAACTGAGTGTGCTAAAAAAATTTGATATGCGACCCCTTTAAAACTATAGAAGTTTAGTTTTACAATGCACGAGAATATTACCAATATGTAGAACTTAAAATACACACACTTTCAAAAAATCACCTGAAAAGAATTTATTACCTAAAATTTATGAGAGTTTGAATGTTTCTTGCTTGTAAAAAATAATTCTCCACTTTACATAAATTTGGGGGTGCAAAAATTTTGGCCAAATTTTATGAGGAAAATTTAAGCCCCCTTGGGTTGGTTGTGACCAAAATATTAAATTACCCCATGACCAAAGGCTAAAGACTAGGATGAGTGGCCCCCTTTATTGATTTGATTGGTGTGAGAGTGATGTCACCCAAAAAATGCCTCCACTTTTCAAATGAATAGTGTCACCTTTCACTCAATTAAATTTGATTTTATCATGACCATCATTAGGTGTAAAAAGGGTGGAAAAAATTGGAGTGTACTCAGACATAAGTCATATTCTACCTAAGCTACACATAGGGAGGCCAAAGTTTGTGGGTTCAGAAGGTAGGGTCATTAGATTTCAAGGGGTTTGTAGGTAGGGTATTTATATTCTAAGGGTTTGCATGCAAGCTCATCAGATCATATTATATCTACTGATAGGTGGGTTATATTTTATTAGTCTATTAATAAGAGGGTCAGATTCTGACCAAGTTGCTTGTAGAGGGGTTGGGTTTCAAGGATTTACATGTAGAGGGATCAAGTTCTACATATTTTATTACAACCACCCAAATGCTCACTGAGACTTGTTTCCTACCAAGAAAATTTTGCTAACTACCACAACCTGCTAAAATTCATTGTTTGGGGTGGAAATTCCACTGAGTTGAATAAACCTCTAAAATTATAGTTTTTTTTGTAGTTCTTCTAAAATATATAAAAGACCCACTTGGTTTATTGACAAACATAAAAAACCTTAGAAATGTTTTTTCCTCAAAGTCACTATATGTATAATTTTTTATATATTTTAAATAATGGCTTTAAAACCCTCTAAAAATGGTCAAAATTTCATTATCACAAATCTAGGTCATGTTTACAACTATTCTTAGGGTTTTCCCACCTTATAAATTCAATGTCACTATCCATTTTTCACTTTGATATTCTGAATATGTATATTTACATGGATTTTTGAGAAACCCCACAAAACCTAGAAAATTGAAATCAATGACAAGACATTGAACAAGCTAGAATGTTAGATCTCATAATAGAGGCTATGACATTCAGCCACCAAAAAATATCTGATACCATGTTAGAGTAGGCCATAATTGAGGATCAGTCTGGATAGGATCGAATACTCAAAGTTGAAACTGTATAGAGTATTGAAATCTAAAGAACAACTCAAAATGGAAGAAGCTTATCTTCAAAATAAAAAGTTGCATTAGCATTCATTCATTAGCTAAAAAGTACATAGGAAGGCACATTGTATGGTGAGTAATTAGGTCACCTAAAAAGGTAATTAACTCAACTCACAATTAGAAAATGAATTAAAGAATATTCCCCATAATGACCTATTATTAACCTAAGCAAGCTAATTAGATTGTGTAGGTGAAACCATATAGTGGGAAAAATCCTACACTAACATTGACCACTTCTTGAATTGTTTACATATAGGGGTGTAGATGCACTCAAATCATATGAAATATAATTAGATCCTAAAAATCTACATAAATTACATGTAATACAAGACATTGAAACATATTTGTAGATAATGTGATTATCTGGTTTGTATACCTCACTCAAAAATGAAACTATACTATGAGGTGACAACTTCTACATACATTGGCTTTCTAGATGACTAAATATACAAATATGCAGTTGATCATTCACAAGGAAAAATAAATACATTTGATTCATCAAATAATGTCAAAAACTTCCATACTTGATCTTTTTCTATGACACATCTGATTTTTGGCCATTATGAACCATCATATTACCAAAAAAAAATAGTGAGTACTCCCACTGAGACATACTTAACTATCAAGTACTTGCATAGATATTTAATCCTAATGGGGAAACATTTTATAAGGAATGGAAATGTATTACTTGTAGGTTTAACCTGGACACATCTAAATGTGGTGAGATCTTATTCAATTCCATTTGTCAAATAAAAAATTTGGTTTGACATACAATGTATACATCACTATCTTGTAAAATATTTTTGCAATGCAATACTATGTCAAAATAATAAGACACTTTATAACTTACAAACAAAGCTAGGAGACAATTTAATACAAAATACAAGTAAAGTTACAAATTGGCAAGCATATATTATCAATTTGGGCATGCTATTGAAATAAGGCGAAGTTTAAAGAGGTGGATTTTTCTTATAATGGATATCCATATTTCTAAATGTAAAAATTCAACTATGATCATCAACTACAAAATCTATAAAAAAGAACATATTGTAATTGTTTATGACCAAAAACCACTTTTAACATAATATTTATTGAAACAAACACAATTCACATTCACTATGAGCCATTTACAACCAAACATCAACATACAAGTAATTTATAGTTACCTATGTCAAAAAAAACCTAATCTTAAGTAGGCCATTGAGAACATCCTTTTGAACTTACAAATGCATTTCATGGAATCATGCAAACAATATTGAAAATAATAATGAATGTATGTATTCTACATCAATACAAAAATATTTAAAAGACTTTGAAGACTCGCTAAAACATTTGTGCATAGTTTGTGGGGAACTACACTTTAAGAATAGCATGTCAACTTAAAGTAATCAGAGAAAGACACATTTGTAATGTTGATAATAAGAAATAAAATAATTCCAAATAAATATATTCACCAAATGTAATAAGACATTATAAAATGGATCACTTAAATTTAACACCAGATTACATCAAGTTAAACACACCTTTGACATATGTATACATGCTTACAAACCTAGAAGAGCATCTTATTTCACTTCGAATTTCATTCACACAAATTAGAGAATCCGGATATAAAAAACCTTAAATTGACTTAACTAGTCCAATTACCAATGTACCATCCAACATTGACATAATACAAAGTGTATTACCATGACAATTATATGAAAAATTAATAATTTCTATTAAACCATAAAGGAAATTAGAATATAATAATGCATACTAATAAGGGAGAGTGCATAGAAACATCATCATGCAAGCTCTAAATCAATTATATAGGATGAAATTGTATCAATCACAAAATATCAAAATAACAAAACATTAGAAATAATTCCTTAATGTTAAGGACAAATTAAATCCATCAAAAAGTCAAACCTTAGATAATAGTGAATCAACCAATGAAGATGAAGAACAAATTCTAAGTGAGACCATGGTACATGTATTTATAGACTCAACATTCATTTATGACTTTCAAGATAAAATAATCCAAGTCACACCAATATAAGGACAATGACCAGTTGGAATATTTAAAGACAACTTTTTGAAGAGATGAATTTACTAACACTTTTTTATGAAAATCCTCACAATGAGGATATAATAAAATGATTTCCATATACCAAAATTGTACAATGGGAATTACATAATACAAATCATGCATTTTCATATCATATAAAAAAATTATTCTTCAAAATAATGAAAATTATTATAAACCAAATAACTTCAATAATATGGTAAGAATTAGAAAAGAAAAAGTAAAAAGTAAACAACTCATAGTAAAAAGATGTCAAATACAAACCAAATTTAGAAAAATTGATTAAATATGACATCAACTATGTCAATTTCAATAAAATATGAATTTTCCCAAATTATTTACAATAACTAATAAAAAACACAGTTGTAATGATTTGTCAATTAGGGATGACAACATTCTTTGTTGCATTCTAGAGTGTTGGACATAATTGGGATCCACTGATAGTTGCATTATGCAAGTTTCACAACAAGTACCAAAGAAGATGAGAATCAAAATAAACTAATACTTTTCATAAAATTAACAATAATTACTTGGTAAGGAAAGACCTTGTTACACATGCACAATACTATAGACATATAGTCAATACAATGTTTAAAAATGATATAAAAAGATGAATCTCTTTTTGGGAAAATTAAATATCACTTTTTAACTACAAAGTTCCAAATTTGAGGAAATCAACATACAAATTTCATGTTATAAATAAAATCAATACCAATCTATGAAAAGAACACAAATGCTAACATTGTAAAATTTGTGGATAAATACATAGCTTGTGACATAGACATGCTTATTTTTAATATAGTTAAACCACATGAATAACAACATACAAAGAGATGTTAGAAAAAAGATGAAATTTCATTGTAGACACAATTTCCCTTTCCCTCCAATGAATATAAAAATCATCCTCGAACCATCTGATGACAATGATACCCAAGTCATAAAAATTTCAAAACATATTTTTACTACTTTACAATGTAAATATTTTGAATCCTTCATCATGTTTGGCATTTTTTTGGTAGAATTAAAATTACCAAGAGCCAATACATAGAATCAATTAGAATCACATTTAGACAACCAAAAAAAATCTTGAAATAAAAACCTTCATAAGCATGGACTAATAGTTTTTTAAGGAAAATGCTCCAACTATGGAAAGCAAATACAAATACACAATTCATATTAAATTCTTATGTTGTAATTGTTTATTGCACTTCCTACATGACACAAATTGATAGGACAATGACAAGAGAATTAAAAAAAAATAGTAAATAACATTAAGCTATAAATATAGACATTATTCAAATGATATATAACCTAGGAAATACATTGTTGAGTAGAAAAAAAAATGTTGCTCAACAAGCTGTCCACATAATCCTTTCATTTCATTGAATATTTACTCAAGGAAATGCATATTCATAAACACAAGACCATCAAAAGAACACACCTTTATCCTAAAACCTCCAACACTCTTGAGCCATGAACTTGATGAATTAGAAGATTTCATGTGAAAATCTATAATAGACTATTATTTGCAAAGCCTTTAACCACTAAGAGACATTTGCCTTGTAGAATTCATTTCATTAAAAAAAATGGAAATAAAATTCAAAATAAATGAAATCCCCATGTTATTTGATTTATCAAATACAATAAACATAAGGAAATTGAGAACTACTACAGAGAAAGGCTATTTTTATATATCCCTTTTATGAGGGATGAAAATAGCCTAAAATATGGTTCCCAACTTGGGCTCATGCATATACTATTCATGAAAATATGATACAATAAAATCAAACTAAATTTACTTATGACATTAACTCTACTTGGGGTGACATACATGAACTCCTAGACAAACATGAATTAGAAAATGACACCATTGACACAATCAACACAAACCTAAAAAATAATGGCATCGTGGATGAGCACTATGATCTCTGATTTACACTTCCTAAAAGACTTAACAAGAAAAAAAAAGTAACTTAAAATAGTTTGAAATAGGGAAACACCCATTTATATCTAAAAACTTAGATTACTACAAGGTAAGAATAACATCGAACAAAGAGAAAAAAGTAATTGTTAAATATATAGTAATGAAAAAATGAATCAACTCTTCTAAACCACTACACATATTATTAACCGGTGGTACTGGCATAGATAAAACATTTAGTATAAAAGTCATATATGAGACATTATTATGCTTATATAACAATTTTATTTATACCAATCCTCTTAATCCAAAAGGGCTAGTGTTATCATACATAAGAAAAATAACATACAATGCTAGTGGAGTAATGTTACACTCTGTATTTCCCCTTCCCTTTAACAAGTTTGGATGTAGTCCACTTAGTTCAATTTGTTTTTGATGCAATGACAAATCACTATGAACAACTAAGATTACTTCTCATAGATAAGATATCACTATAAATTTCTCGCTTCTTGTAGTCAATAGAAAAGAGACTATGATATATAATGCATTTTCCTACAATTTAATTTGGAAATGTAGATATGCTTCTCTAAAAATATTTTTACCAAGCATAACCTATCAATGATTGTCTACTTTTTGAACATCCAAAAATAAGTGATGAGTTGATTCCATATGACTTTTGGAAGAACATGAAAATTTATGAATTACAAATAATAATGCAGTAACAAAACCAAAAAAATTATATCAATTTTTAATTGCTTCCACATAAGATCTTATATGGTTGCTGATATATTTTATATCAATGAAAATTATTTACAACCTACACCTAACATCCAACATTCCCATATCTATTTTACAAAAATGATTATTTTGACAAACATAGTGCTAAGATGTTGTCATTGGTTTTTAGAAATAAAATGATCATACATGCAATTGACAAACAACAATATCTATACAACACAACACAAGCTCATCATCATTTATCACCCATACCTCCTTAATTGAGTTGAATCCTACAATGCTAGTAGAACTCTATGCTAGAAATCATGACATTCAAGATGGATTAGTTAATGGATCATATGGAACATTCAAAACACACATAATTCCAAATGATATAAACATAGTTTAGATCAAATTCAATGACCAACATATTAGACACACCCAATCAAAAACATTATCTCACTTATATAATAACTCGATTGGACATGATTGGATACCTATCTTGCATGTTGTTAAGCTTTAAAATACACATGTAAAAAATGTCCCCAAATAATTTTTAATACAAATTGTATGTGCATGAATGAGACACATATCCCAATGCCTCATAATAGATGGTGTTATATATTACCCTTACATTGTAATGCACCTAGATTATCATATACAACACTCTCATGTGTATGACATATTGAGTCTCTTTAAATACTTTCTTCATTAACAATGAAGAATTTCAGAGTGAAAAAAAATATAACAATAAAAATATTGTGCTTATAAAAAATTCCTAATGGAAACGAGAACAAGATTTGATTAATATAGACACAAATTATTATATTCCTATTTCATCATTTGAATACAAAAAGTCTACAAGAACACATGGAAGACATAATCAATTATTATGAAATATGCATTGTGATGTATCGTGTTTCTAAGAGACACATATATTTCATACTGAAACATTGAAATAATCCAACTACATAACAATGGCTCACATTCAAAGAATTATGATTTTCATTTAAAAAAACATATTACTATTTGAAAAATAATGCAATATAAGACAAAAAATGTGGAATCTATATTGGCAAACATAGCTAACCATATCCAAGAAATATCAATTGTAAATTTAAATGCAACACCAACTACTAAAATTTTAGAAATCATATTTATAATTAATCATGCATTAGCTGATACAAATGAAAAATGTAGCACATATATACTAATTGACTTCAACATCAACATCAAAAAGCAAGACAACAATGCACACATACTAAAATTCCATATGGAAACCCATAATATGCATTGCTTAATCAAAAATCAAAAGACATTGCCAACACCTATTAGCGACCACATATGGTCCAACCTATAATGCCAAGAACATTATACTTACAAAATTGATTGTTATTGGAGCAGTCATAACACTATTTACCTTGCTATATACAATTAGTCTCCACACCAATAATAAAACAAGATCAATTCTAAACATAATTACATCTCAAAATCAAACTTATAAAATAATATGATACAACAACACAAAAGTCCAAATAAACTCAAAAAACCAAAATGATTCAAACCTATCATTTTCCTAATATAAATGCCAACTACAAGGTATCCATTTATAAATATAACAAATTTTTATGTTACTAATTATATACTTATTTTTTTAATAATTTTTTTTTACATATACTTACACATTTTATTAGATTCCTTCTCCTCATAATGTTATTACATTATTACATGAAACATTAAAATGTCCATACAAAACATACAAGATGAAAAACCATTATAAAGTGAATCATAATGGTATGTACAAACAATCTTACAATTTCATAAATTTCATTTTAATTCACACCTATTAACATTTTTCTCTTACCTTTGTGCAACAATACAATAAATTACTCTAGGCTGACAACAATTGATGACCTTTGCATTCACAAAGTTGGCCATATATTTGAATCACGAGTCATCATTTACAAAGTAATGATATAAAAAAGAATAAAACAAACAATAGCTACGTGTTGACTTGACATATGCAAAAGGAGAAATGGTAGTTACTCTCAACATAGACAACAACTTGATTCAAATACATGAACAAAAAATTATGGCATGGAAATAAATACACATAAAACACTTTCAAATTGATCCTTAAACTAACTATGATTGTGGAGACTATAACATCATATTATTACTCACTAAATCAAGCACAATTGAAATAATACCTCTGATTTGCATAGATTACAAGTTCATACTAGACTCTTTAATCAAACATTTGTTAAGCACTACTAATACATATGCATCTGGTACAATTGATACCCTTGGAACCTCCACAAAAAAATGTGGCCTCCAACTCATTTTAAAAATCAAAGATGTAAATTTCAAAAATGATGCATCATAAGAAAGTTGCCATCCTTTCATATACTCTATAATTTCAATCATGTTTTTTACATCAAAAAACTAATTACTTTTTTTTTTACAACTCTATTTATTTGGAACATTCGATCCTTTGTTTGCCTCCACTCAACAAAACAAACACTTCCCAATCTATCTCTTCAAAATATAGTGAAATGAAAAGATCCAGAAAGATAATTCAAAACTATTCAAGTAATATTCATCACTTCATTAAAGAACAAGAAGACACTTGAAGACTTAAATGCACTATTAAATTCAAAAACAAAGGTATGTTATTGCCCATGCTCTCTTTGTTTTTTACCATTAAAATTCACCAAAAATGTTGATTATGTTCTTTACTTTCCAAGCATGCACATTTTTAGAATTAAAATCCAAATCACTAAAACCTAAGCATGTTACATTATCTATAGTCATATAAAATGTCAAAATTGGTATCTTGAGTGTGGCTTGTGACACCCAACCCATAGGTTCATCTTGTATGCTCTCATGACCCACTAGACATCTTTTTGCTTATTCCTAGTCATCTATAGACTTATGAAACCTAATTCTAGCTCAACCAAGCTAAATTTCCCATGTTAATTCCATCCCCTTAGGTCCTACACCTCTAGGATAGGAGTGCCCAACTTGGACTATAGCACTAGACCCTAGGGTGTCATATTTTGGCACTCTTATTTAATTACAATTTGAGATCCAACAATTATTATCTTTCAATTCCTATCCTTCATCTGGTCGGCCTAGCACAAATACATTTGACCCATGACCAGTAGATCTCTATAAAAGCCCATTCAAATTTCATTTAAAGGGGGATTGGAAAATATTATAAAGCAAGAAAGAATACAAGTAAAACCATTGAGGCAAATTTCCCTATTCTCTGTATATAGCCATCCATTACAACTACAAGCATAACCAAATCCTCACACTAATCCTTAACCACCTCAAGCATACGTAATTTCACATTTTTGCATCTGTGTAACACTATTGCATAAATCATATCAAATGGGAGAACTAAATATGGCTTGATCCCTCTTCAAAGTATTGGTACGTAGGCAGTGTGCCCACACAAGGGGTGTGGATACACATTCAGTGCATCTTACACACACTAACCCTCCCTTGTTTCTCAAAGTTTATCAAAGCATAATGAAGTCTAGGGTTTGAATATTAAATCATCTCTATAAGGAGTTTTGTATACTTTTAGTATTCAATATTTCATAGGCAGGCTCACACAGGGACATTGAAAAAAACCCAAAAAACTCAAGTCTCTACAAGTAGTTTGGACAATAGTAGTGGAAGAGGACAATAGCATTAGACTCTAAGATGTCATATTTTAGTGCTCCTATCCTTTCAAAAAATGAAAGCTAGATTTTGATTTGTGACATTGTCCTAGTCTTGCATAGCCAATATCAAACCCTGTAACAGCGATTTCAATTCATTTTAAGTCAAGTCTTATTTTCTCCATATTTATTATTATTTATAGAAAGGCTAAAAATATAAATAAATTATACAAATCATTGGTTAAATTATTGTAATATTATTTACTAATTTACTATTCCAGACCCTTAACTAAATTAGGAATAAGACTCTAATATTCCTAAAACTGTTAAATCATTTAATGACCCTGACTTACTTCATTTGCACATAAAAATGCTAGAAACCCTAGGAAAATTCCTTCTTGGTTTTTCTATTAATTTTTTGATTTTTACCTACATATTTAAATTATAAATTCACATTAATTTTTAAAATTCCATAGTAAATTAAAAAAAAAAATCATTTTCTTCTAAACCCTAGTTGCTTATACTAGGTCCGTTTAAATCAATAGTTTTTCCAAATTTTTTTTGATTTTTTTTACCTACATATTTAAATCAGAAATTCACATTAATTTTTAAAATTCCATAGTAATTTTTTAAAATCATTTTCTTCCAAACCCTAGTTGCATATGCTAGGTCCTTTTAAATCAAGAGTTTTACTAAAAAAAATGATTTTTTACCTACATATTTAAATAAGAAATTCACATTAATTTTTAAAATTCCATAGTAATTTTTAAAATATCACTGTTTTCAAAACCCCAATTAAATATACTAGGTCCCATTGCTTTTGAGGTATCACTTTACATCTAAAATTAGATTTCACATAAAAACAAAAATGGATCTCATTTATTTCAAAACATTTCTTGCATTTCTTACAAATAATAAGGAGACCATACTCAGTCTTATCATGTACATGAATGATGAATTTTACCATATATTCATACAAAACTTCATTCTTTACTTTTCATGCTTACTTTTTATAATATTGGCTGATATTAAGAAATTCAATGCTAAACATGTTAAGATACCTCTTGCCTCACCTCTTTTGGAGCTTTTATCGCATACCGAGTTATGTTGTATAGTCTATTTTACTCTTCCCTAGCTCACTACCCATTGCCAAAGAGCCCAATTGACACCCTTTATCCCTCCACCACTTTAATCTATCATTTATATTTGCTCTCCTCCCATAGTTACTATTAGTCCTATGCAGATAGTAGATAATGTAGTTAGAGTTGTTACTCAATGTTCCACCATGCCTTCTGCACCTAGTCAAGAGTCCCACCTCCTTCATATTCCTTCATGTCCCAAGCCTAACCCACTCACATACATAAATCTGCATAAGGCATATGATATCATTGATCAATTGAGAAACACACCAGCCAAGATTTATGTGTTAGAACTACATCAAAAAGCTAATGTGTTCAAAGACATTTTTTATCAGGAACTCACTCAGACTTATATGCCCATTAATTTAGAGCCTTCCTATTTTGCATCAGTGGTCAACACATTAAAAAATATAGAAGATGTTATTTCTTTTGATCATGAAGACATGCCATCTCAGATAGTTATTGATCAAAAATTACCATTATTCATACAAACTCAAGTCAAACCCAGTGTAGTTAAGAGAGTTCTAGTTGATAGTAGTTTTAAACTTAGTATATGTAATATTACATTCTTACAAAACATGGGCATAAATATGGCATCCATGAAAAAATAATATAAGAATATTAGAGGGTTTAATGATATACCATGACAAACATTGGGCACCATTGCTTTGGATATCATGGTTGGGTCCAAAACACTCTCTACATAGTTCTAGGTCATACTAGGTCCTCTTCATTATAATCTTTTACTTGGACAACCTTGGATACATGCTATGGGGGTATTTTCTTCTACTCTTCATCGAGGTGTTAAGTTTCTCCATGAAGGATACGTATGCACATGCCCATCAAATAACCAACCATTCAAATATTATCAAATTATAGAGTCATCTTCAACTATTTTACTAGATGGGACACCTCATATCATAGTTTAATTACCACCTCATTGCATTTATCTTGATCAGATACATACATATGAGGTAGGAGAGACAAGCACATCTCACACTCCTCCAATTATAGTTGTGTCTTTAGCTCTAGATACTTAGCTAGTCATAGCATCTTCAGCCATTCTAGCTACTCCATCAGTCATGATTCCTACACCTGTTATAATTATATAATAATCGACAGTAGTTCTAGTAATACCAATTAATTCTATAGATATAACTCTTCTGATAGTTACAATTACTTTGATAGTTAAAGATACTCTCACATCACCACCATCTTATACTACTATAGTTGATGAGACTCCCATAACACACTTATCCCTTGAGGGAAATTCTAAATTACCATATGGACATGATATCCCAAGCTACTTAAAATGATGTTATGACACCCACACTCATAGATGACTATTTATGTGGATTGAGATTCACAACAATTAGCCCAGGAGAGTATCAATATGAATCTAGAGCTCTCATTACACATCCTAAATCACTCTTAGCATCTTACACTACACTCTCAGGATATACTCCACATTCATGGCCATAGACAGACCACTTGGAACATATAGTTCACATGATTACCTCTATAGATATAGATCTAGTCATTCAAATTTAGGTAGGTAGCATATAACATCAGCCATAGATTATGATATAGATGTTACTTGATCATGGATTAATCACACTACCTATAGTATGACATAGATCTATTAGCAGATTATCATGACAAGATGGTGTCCATTTTATCTCTTTCACCAAATCACAAGCCATGACAACAACTCATGTATAGCTTTACAGTAGAGATTGGATAAACTATAGATTCAAGGTACTATTTAGATTACATCACCACTAACACTAGTTTTACCACTTCCACCTAAGCCATCTACTACCAAAGCTAAACATCCCAGAGGAGAATCAACATCTTTACCACTAGAGCAACCTTCAGTTCACATTTGGTAGGATGACACCATGTATAGAGAGTCTATGGCATATGATGATACTTATGATGATGATCTTAAGGCATTTCATGATGGTCATGATCCCTTCCTTCAGATTCATCCCCAGCGAGCTTTTTCCTTGGATCTTTTACCCCCTCTAACATAGTCTTTTATGTCATTGTGTACATATTACTTTATTCATATTTTTTTACATAGTTTTCTTTTAGATTACTTATACATATTTTTTCAAAATTACTTGTACATAGTTTCTCAATATTACTTGTACATAGGTTATATTTGCTTACTTGTATATAGCTTCTCTTCAAATTACTTGTACATAGTCTCCTTATGCTTGATTGTACATAGCTTATACCAAAAACATTCAAATATGTCAAATACCAAAAAAATTCAAATATGTCAAAATACCAAAAACATTCAAATAACTCAAAATGCCAAAAATAATACAAAATTTCAAAATCCAAAAATATTCAAATAATTCAAAAACACAAAAACATTTCAATTATATGCATTATCCATGCTTTACATTTTTACTACCATGCTAAACTTACATTTGTTGTTCTATGCTATTGTTTATAGATTTATCTACATTACCATGCTTCACTTGATCTTATTTGAGTGTGTGTAGTGACATCCAAATCCATTATTGCTTCATTCTACCCATTGATGGGGCATCCTACTTCTACATTTGAGACACATATCGATATATCTACCCACTAAGGGAATCTTCTACATGACTACACCATACAGGTTATGTCATTCCTACACCACAACTCTAGTTATCATATTGATGTACATTACTTACTAGTTTACACATATTAATCTATCAACACTCACTAGTATATAACACTTATGTATTTCTTAGCATATACCTAGTCTTGTACTACATGTCTTGCATACTTTCACTTCTTGCTTTGATTAGTTAAATGTGATTGAACTTCCAGTATTTTCATTCTTTCCTTTCTTACTTTTCTTAGCTAGATATGATTTCATTTATTAGTTCCTATTTTATGTCTTATGTGTGCCTTAAGACATTTGCCAATGTCCTTTTCTTGTACTCTTCTATGTACTTGTATCCCTCGTGCCAACCTTGCTCATTTCATTTGTATGTATATGTGGCATTTGAACATGCCTTGTATGCTTGTTTTCCAATTTGAGTGACATGTACCCATTTCCCTTGTTTTCTTGGCCCCTTGGCCACTTTTGTATGCTTCTTGTTTCTTGCCTTGTGTGCTTGTTTGCTTATTTTCTTCTCAATTATTTTCAATACCATTATCCACATCATACATTCTATTTCTTTTTTGGATGCCATGATGGACATCATGTTCCATCCCTCCTTAACAACTAAAAACTAACTAGACTTCCAGTTTCAATTCACTATATTGCACATGTTATTACATTATTACATCTATCTAGGCATACCCCTATTGATCTAACAATATACATTATAAACCATTCTATATCTTGAGATATCTTATCGATTATCATTGTTATATCATGTACTTCACATCATAACACACTTGTAGGACTTTTCACTTCTAAGAAGAGTCATTACAGGGTCTTCATTCCTACCCTCAGAAGAGGGGGAAACAAATAGGGGTTTTTGTCATAGAGATCAAATCTCCTACCGATATAAAAATTAGTTTTTAGAACACCCAAAATAGTATTCAAACTTCAAACTAGGCAGAATAGATCATAATGATAGTGATAATTATAGAATAGTCATCAAAATCAACATGAGATAAAAGCACTAAGTTTAGACTATAGTGTTGGATAGTAAGGTATCTTATTTCAGTGCTCCTATCCAAACAACAAAAAAACTAGATTTTCCAAAAATAGACAAAAAGGTAAGACTAGTTACAATTTTGTCAACAATAGTTTAGTTTAGAATCAATAGTTTTAGTATAATTTTTCTTAGAGAATCCAGATATAGGGGGCATCATACGTAACATGATGGTTCTCATTTCTAGTTTCAAATATGATAGCTCATATAACTTCCATATCAGAATCCATGTTACAGACACCAGTGATTGGGGGTAAAGTACGTGGCACATTTGCTTTCTCTTATTTACAATTTATGGCATTACCTAGGTATTATTAGTAATTGTGTGCCTTATTCCATCTTTATGTGGTTGGAATCATTTTTGGGTGGCTTCCACATAAGCCTATTTCCTAATTTTGGAATGGATTTCATACAATCCTAATCTCCACCTTTTTTGAGTGGCCAAGAGTGGCCTAGTTTCTAGAACACATTTGGTTATCCATGCCACATTGTCAAATTATAGGGTATTCATGGGATTTAGGAGACATCTCATATGACACACATTTCATACTAGTATTAGTTCATATCTTCACTTCATAGGGTAATTATGGAGCTAAAGGACTAGCTAGCCTTTGTATTCTTGATCCACCTACTCAGAGGTGTTGGACACACAGTCCAAACATTGATTAACACATGCATGATCACATAGATTCACTTAGTGGGTGATGATGGAGCCAAAGGGCCAACATTTGCATTCTTGAGCCACTCTCAGGGAATTAAGCACTTGGATTCATTCATGATATTACTTTTGGTATAGAATCATTCAGCATCACTCAGCATCACAATAGGTTTTGTATTGGTTTTCATACTCGATGAGGCGTATTCATTCCTTTCTCTTCCTCTCTCTTTTACCTAGATTTTATATGTTCTTATTTTAGATATATCATATCTGGTAAGAGTTAATCTAATCTTAATTTTCTCTTGTATATTTACACTTCATAACGCCCTCTCTCTATGTACACCTAGCATCACATAGCTTTATGAGCTTCACCCTTGCAGGTAAGTTCAGGTACAATTTCTACTTTTCCTTTATCCTAGTATTTTTCTTTGCTACATCACTAGAATAAATGGGGGGGTAAATCTAGTCATATAAAATGTCAAAATTGTTAGCTTGAGTGTATCTTGTGATACCCAACCCATAGGTCCCTCTTGCATGCCCTCATAACACTCTAGACACCTTTTTGCTTATTCCCAATCATCCGTAGACTTTTGAAACCTGGTTCCAACTCAACCAGGCTACATTTCCCATGTTAATTCCATCCCCCTAAGTCCAAAACCTATAGTATAGAAGCACCCAACTTGGACTATAGAACTAGACCCTAGGGTGTCTTATTTGTTACTCTTATCTGATTGCATTTTAAGCTCCAATGGTTATTTCTTTTTTATTCATATCATTCATCTGGTTAGCCTAGCATGAATACATTTGAACTATGACCAATATATCTCTATAAAATACCATTCAAAATTAATTTAGAGGGAGGTTGGTAAATATATAAAGCAAGCAAGAATACAAACAAAACTATTGAGGCAAATTTCCCTATTCTCTGCATACAACCATCCAATATGGGTACAAGCATATCCAAATCCTCACACCAGTCCCTAGACACCTCAAGCATACCTAATTTGACATTTTTGCATCCACATAACACTATTGCACAAAGCACATCAAATGGGAGAACTACATATGGCTTGATCCCTCTTCATATTGTTGGTATGTAGGCAGTGTGCCCACATAAGGGGTGTGGATACATGTTTAGTGCATATTGCAAACACTAACACCCCTTATTTTTCAAAATTTATCAAAGCATAATGAAGTTTAAGGTTTAAATATTAAATCATATCTACAAGGAGTTTCATATACTTTCATTAGTCAGTCTTTCATAGGTAGGCTCACACAGGGATAATGAACAAAACCAAAAAAACTT
This sequence comes from Torreya grandis, assembly GCA_037957365.1. Lineage (NCBI taxonomy): Eukaryota > Viridiplantae > Streptophyta > Pinopsida > Cupressales > Taxaceae > Torreya > Torreya grandis. The sequence continues at coordinate 2,903,952 of JARHVA010000804.1, read as the reverse complement.
AGATCTATGTGACTAGTCTGGAAAATAACAATAGAAGAGGATAATAACACTAGACTCTAGGGTGTACTATTTTGGCATTCCTATCATTTCACAAAATTAAATCTAGATCCTAATTTATGATATTATCCCAATCTTGCACAACCAATATCAAACCCTATAATTTCCATTTCAATTCATTTTAAGCTAAGTTTTATTTTCTACATATTTATTGCTATTTATAGAAATTCTAAATATACAAATAAATTATGCAAATCATTGGTTAAATTATTGCAATATTATTTACTAATTTACTATTCCATACCCTTAACTAAATTAGGAATAAGACTCCAATATTCCCAAAACTATTAAATCACCATCCAACATTATGTGTAATTGATTTTTTTACCTCAAACAACATTCCATGAACATGCCTATTAAATAGTTAATGCAATACATAATTTAAAAATATATTTATATGAGCCCACTTAATTAGGTGAAAATATATCAACTATAAAACTCTGTTTAATTATTGAATTTTGTATTGGACATCATTCATATTGAAACTACAGATGCATCTTGTCTCTTGTGCCTCTAATATTAGTGTACTAATTTTTTTTGTCTTCCTTTTAAATTTCTATTGTGTATTATAAGAATCATATCGAATATAATTTTGTATCAAACAAAGGTTTAAAAACTATGTAGGAGTAGTTTCTTTAAGTACTATTTTGATGGTCTAAGAGCCTATACTTGATTTGTCTCCTCCCAAGTTATATGCATAACTAGAATCTTCCTCTTTTAAAAATGTCTCTATCTTTGCCTTTTGATTCTATTGTGTGGTTAGCCTTATCTAGACAACCATACACTTTTTTCCTTGTATATCTATTCAAACCAAGCTAATGAAGAGTGCATAGTTTTCTCTTTTCCTCTTTTATATTTTTTTATGGATTATGAGATTCATTATTCTATCAGCTTGCTTTAGTCAATAAAAATGGGAAACCTATTAAGATAGAGAGATATGGGCTAGTTTGAATAATTTAACCTTCCATCAACATTATGCATTGTTGGTATGTTCTACTTCAAGTCATATTAATAGGAGGGACATGTCATCATTGATCATAATCAAAATACCTATGGCCTTCATGAAGCCACCAAATTCTATAATTTTTTTTTCTAAACCTCTAGTTTCTTATTCTTTTGAACTGTTACATTTATAATTGAATGATTAAAAACTAATTCTATATGGGTGTATGCATCCCATACATCAATACTCTTTGTAATAAAAAAATCAAAAGATATGAGACAAATTCTTGCATACCTGTGTGTTTTTACAAGTGTATAACATTCATTGTTCAACTATTAGGTTATCAAAATTCCATTTTGTTAGCCAGTTGAGACGTAAAAGCATCTTCTAGGCATAACTTACATCCATCAGTCTGGCAGAATGGCTATTTATTTCATTTATTTAGCATAAAGATATTTCGCTCTTCATTTCTATTTCATATTCAATATGTCTATTTTTTTCACCATGACCTATAGCCAAAGTTTTAAAACAAGATTATAAGAAGGGTTAGTTTCTATGTTAGTATTCAAATACAAAAAAGATAGTGAAACATAACATTTCCAGCTTGCTCCCTAGGGTGAGCTAGAATTACTAAATAAATAAATCAATACAAGAAGATGAATAATACATTCACCTTCCTTTAAGACTCTCTATAGAAACTATTTTGCAAATGTTTGTGCTTGGTTTGTGGATATGTGAGTCTTTGTCAATGTGTGTGTTCATTTTGATGGCATCTCCCCTTGTCCACCAATGGATTTGTTCAAATACGATGAAGAATAGTGAAGCTTCTTAACAATATTTTGGCATTAATTCTTTACATATAAAATCTTAATATAAAATGGTCATGACCTTGGTATTTATATCTTGAATAAAATGATATAAGCCATCCATCTAAAGATCAATATGTGTGGCCCAAAATTGATTCAACTTTGAATACCAAATGCAATTAATGTTACAATTAATATTTGGAAGAATGGAGCAATTAATAAGCATGGCTTGCATAAATTAGATATTTGTTGCATTGATTAAGCATGGCTTGCATTTTTGACTTTGTGACCAATGATGTCATGATGATGTCACCTTTTATTAAATTTTCATTTTCCAAAATTAGATATTATCCAATTTGATATGGATTTTTTACTTAAGCATTTAGTTAGATTTAATTAGTTAATTAAATCTGATTAGGCTTTAATTAAAATTTGATTAATTACCATGCACTATTGGTTGAAAACATTAATTTTTTGGGTCATAATTTGACTGGAGATAAACTAGAAGAAGGTAATGATTATGTATAGGATAATGCCCTAATTAGGAACATATTGACATGAATAAGAATTAAACATGATGTGTGCAAATGAGTTAGAACATTTTGGTGGTTTTGGTCCAATTTATGCATTATTGTAGGAAGTCATTTAGACTTACAAATTTTGACATGGTAGTGGTGAGAATTGGACGTCTACATTTTCCCCCTGTTTAAGAAGGGATTTTGAGACATTAGGCACAGTAACATCTTTTCAAATAATGAAAAAGTCATTAAGAACAATTTGACAAATTTGGACAAAGAAATAATTAGTAACCATGATTCCCCCTCGAGAGGGTAGGCAAGGATGAAAGACCAGTATGGGATCTCAAAAATACATGAAATAAATAGAAATAAATTATCCCCAAAAAGGGTGGTCCTAGTTGATAGATAATAAGGTGTTGCAGTAGGGTAGATTTGATCATTTGAGTCAAAAAGTTACCCCAATAGGGCAAATTCAATCATTGATCAATCTATATTGTTTTCCCTAATAGTGCATATTTTCATTCAGAGAGATGATGATTAGGCATTTGAAATGGTTGGGGAATAGTATACAAGGAGATCTATTATTATCACATTACTGATTAAACTTTGAACATATATATTTTTATATAACACCAAAATGGTATGCATCATGACATAAATAACCATGACAACCAACCTATAATGTGAATAAGGACTGACTTCCACTCTATTATACAAATTACATCACACTAATGGTAAAAAACATGACGAAAATGTTATTGTAAGCTAGTGGATAGACTCAAGTATAATTGTGCAATAGAAAACACCATGACAATGCCCCTATCAATACTATGGAATGAGTTGAGGTAACAAAATAAAAGGGAAACAAAACACATTTTAATGAAACATACAAACACAAATTGAAAAAAACCACATAGAGTGTCCAATTTCTTCAAGAAAGGTACCAAGAATAACTAAAATGCCTTAAACATTATTTGGGAGACCCATGATGCCTTCTAAAGAGGAGAGAAAAAAAGATTTTTGACAAGTGCACCAATGAATAGAATAAATAAACATGGATTTAAATATAAAAGGCTAAAAAATGGAGTAATTAGAAGAAAATAGCTCAAAAATAGGCAAATGAGGAAAAAATGAGCCTCCTGAGAAGAAAAAAGGATCACAAATAGACCCAAGGGGTAAAAATTAAAAATTTTGACTATAAATTCACCCTTGGGAGGTGAAAACTATTCATTTTTACCCTCCAATATTAAAAATCATAGCTATGGTATTTGCGTATGAGATAAATGAGAAAATGACTAATATCTTACACCAAAGACACCTTGGGGAATGCATTCAAGAGTATCAATGACCACTAGGGATCGAGGCATTGGTAGGTACCTTTTTTTTTTAATTAGTCATTAATTGAATTTAATGCTAGGTATAAAATCAAATTTTGGTGACTTCACCATTTTTAAAAGAAGGAAAATGGTAAATTCATTAACATAAACAACAAGTTCATCATGAATCAATGAACTTGCAATAGAATCAGTGAAATCATCAAATTTAATGAATATCACCATATCAATGATATCACATTTTTGGCATCAATCTCATAAACAATAGGAATATCAAGAAAATGAGGTTAATAATCATATAGTGATGTCACTAATCAAATGGTGAAATTTCAAAACAAATGGCATAGATCATATAAATGGTGAATTTGATATAAATAATGAGGTTATCCTACCAAATGATGAGATCGACCTACATAATAGCAAAGTCACAAACTCGAGAAATAAAATGATGAGAATGTTCTATAAAATGGTGAAGCCACTCTTTCGAATGGATAATTTACCAAGGAAAATGGTGAGGTTATCAAAAATGGCAAATGGTCTAAGAAAAAGGGGAAACTAGGATAGAAGAATGACATTCTATGTCCAAAACTAGAAGAAAATGGTAAATTGATCAACTAGAGAAAAAATAGACAAGTGACTAACTTGGTTCTATTTGGATTATGTTATGTAGGAGTGTATAAGAGTCATTTCAAAACATGAGTGATGATCGTAGGTACTACATCGACCTAATGTTATGATGGATGAGATTATGGGGCTATTAGAGGCAGTAAATTTATGACACATAGCTTGGCTTCTAGTGATTCAAGTAGATCATGCATACATGTTAGCACTAACAAATAACTAGCATTTAGATACTTCAACATTACATCTACCTAATAGAGAGGTCATTGTGACCCTCAAAGATGTGCACCAAACTTTATGAACCTATTTAGGGTTGATAGATCAATTAAATGTCAGAGGTTAGGATTGTGGTATTGGAGAATTTGATTAGAGTGACAAACATGGTTATTACAGAGGGGTCCATTAATATTAATGTATTGAAGGACCTAGCTTGGATTCTAACAATTGTTTTAATAGTACCATCACCTCCTCTATAGGGTTTAGTGCCCCAGCAGGTACTAATTTTGATAGATATTATTAGTGGTTCCTATTGCCTAACAATAGCAGATGATTTTTTTAGATTGGTCTTATCAGAGAAGTGTGAGATATATTGGATTTCACTACATAATTTTCATGGGTCCCAGTTATATTGGCTTAGATGTACAATTATTTACATATGATTTTATATTAGAGAGGGTGCAACATTGGACATAACACTCTACTCTAGGTTTGGGCTTAGTAGCACATCATTATAGATCAACATGTTAGACTACAATTTCAACAAAGACCTAAGGATATAGTAGCATATGGATGGGTTTAGACAAGAGTAGAGCTATGAGGCCACTAAGGGGATTTGCATTTCTATAGGTGTGCCATCGATGAGATGGTAGATGGTGACTTTATCTAGTGGTCATACCTAGTGATGTATTTTGGGTGGATAAAGGACAACTTTATATTTAAGTATATGTTGATGCCTTACTACATCATAGGTCACCACAACTTCTTCATGGATAGATATAGTTTATATCACATGTATTGATAGTTTAGATTCCATCAGGATGTGTCAGATAGACCCACTTCTTTACACATGTCACATGAGAGATCAGAGAGTGGGGGCTTCTAGTATTAAGAACCCAAGCCATTATATATTTTGATATGGTACAAGCTATAGTGTGGTCTTATATATATATAGGGTTATGGATGTCATCATGATAAACACCTATATATCATGGTGGGTAGGTTTCCACCCCATCATATTGACTAGGCCTCAACCCCAACAGTTAGGGTAACACAAAATAGTTAGACAAAGGATGGATGAAGATCAAGTACATGTATAGGTACAAAATTAAGTTCTTGTATAATTGGTGATACCATAGGCCATCCCCCTATAGATCATTCAAGTTTTAGCACAGTAGCCAGCATAATAGGTCTTTCAAATTCTTATGAAATATATAACACAATGGTTACAACTCCCATTTTTATAAAGTGGTGATGAAGATCGAGATGGGGATGGAGGATAGGGTCCTCAAACATATATAGAGATGGATGAGGTAGAAAGTGGTGACTTGGGCCATGAAATAGGGATAGGAGAGGTTAGGACCTCTGACACAGGGATTGATATAGGTACAAGAAAGGTTGGTCCCTTTAACTCAAGGATGGACATTGATACAAATACATAGATAAGAGAGACTACGCCCTTTGGATCAGGGAGATTAGTAGATTACTAGGCACTCATTAAAATATTACAACATGATTTCACAACACACTTATCATAGATTATCAGGTTAGAGTAAGATGTGGTAGGGTTATGAGCTAAGCTCATCACAACCTAAGGTAAGACCACCAGGCTATAGGGTATTATCATAGCCTAACATTTAGAGATTACCACTTTGAGAGGGCAGGTGGCTCAACTAATAGGGGTATAGGCTTAGTTGATTGGGGTCTAGGTATAGTTGACAATGTGATATGTATAGCTATTGGTAGTAATGAGCGAGTAGGATAAAGCTTAGATAGATGTGCATAGGCTCTGTGGGGAGGTTGATGAGGCTCGATAGCTTGTATTAGATGGGGATATGTCTAGAGAATTGGTCGACATGATCATGGCCAAGGATGATGCATTATGCATGAAGGATGATTTCATATGCATAAAGGATGAGATTGCCTACTACCCTAGTTTATATGAGGTAATATTCTTAGTGGATCAGAAAGTACCTACTTATAAAGAGTATTCACAAAGCCAACAGACTAGTCATACCTCTAGGTCTCGACATACTACTATGTTAGAGCATTCAGTGGCACATATATCTCCATAATGGGTAGTGATGGGGCCACCACCATCATGAGAATTGGGTATAGGATAGAGCTTTGATCAAAGTCCCCCAAGAGACAAGGTGAGCTAGAGATGATATTATATATTATAGTTCCATAGTTTTACTATTGTATATGAGATGTACATATTCTCTCAATGTATAAAACTTGTTTGTTTTGATATATATATCTGTCATTCATTTTGGCTCATGGATCATTATATATGGACTCTTAATATTCTTTTGTGATCCTCTTTAATTTTGTACCACTATGGTTATAGATGTTATATGTTGATCAGAACATAGATATTGATGTATATTTATTTTCCATGATTCGGTTGCCTTTTGTATTGCTAGTTCATTTTGCACCTGTGTTTATCTCATGGATATACATGTAGTATGACTTATATGGTAGAATTCAAGAGATGCACATCCTTAAGTAGCATAGGAATAAACATGTTATGTTCATTGGATGTTATTGTGATCATGTGTTGGATAAGTGGACAATGATTTTAGAAATGTATTGTGGCTTCACATTGCTATGTATGATCTTGAGCAATTGGTTTTTAATTTTGAAAATGAAATGATGCATCATAAGTATGAATAACTTATAATAACATTGTATGCCAATTGCACATGGGCCAATTCAAATGTGAATATTTAAAACTTATGATAATGATAAAATATCAAAACCTAAGTTGAAAATAAAACACATCTAAATACAAAACAAAAATAAGAAAAGAGCTAAAATACAATATGTAAATAACCTAAATTCAAGTTATGAATATCTAAATGTAAGTGTAAGACATAATGTACCAAACATAATAAACAATTAACAAAAAAGAGTTCAAATACAAAACATATCCATCTTAAAATCAAGATTTGAAACTTTAAGACTTGCATGGAAACAAAAATGTATCAAACACAATAAGTGAATAAAAGAGTTAAATACAAAGTGCAAACAACTTAGAATCAAGATATAAAATATCAAGACTCAAGTGTAATACAAAATATATCAAACATAGACAATCAATAAAACAAAAAAAACAAACAAACAAACAAACAACATAAATAAATAAATAAACAATATCAATAGTTTAAGTATAAAATTAAACAACTCAAACCCAAGTAGAGGCAAGACTCAAGTGTTGACAAACTGTAATCAAACCTAAAAAACAATAAAAATAGTTTAAATACAATAGTAAATGACTCAAACCCAAGTAGAGGTAAGACTCAAGTGTAAACAAATTGTATATAAACATAACACTCAAAACAAACAATCAATAAATCAATAAGGGAAACAAACAAAACATAAAGCAATTAAGATACTAACTCGATGTAATCAACCCAAAATTATGTGTATGTAATAAATGAGGTGTTATGCTTTAGATATTGTGCCGCTAGGCTAAGGGGACAATGAATTTTTTGTGGATATATTGGGAATATAAGAAGAGGAATGGGGTGTTTGAGCTTACTCCAAATTCCCAAATGTAAGTGGGCACTGCCTACATAGTCTTATGGACTTCAAGCCAAATGTAGTTCTCCTAAGGATATGGGATAGAAGAAAAGTGATGATAGGTAGATATATGATAATAGAGAAGAAATAGGAAAAGTTTACTAATAAAATGATGAGAGTGTGTAAGAAATGGAAACAAAAAGTGGAGTGCACCAATTTTAAATACACAACTCCCACTAGTCAGGTAATTATTACTCATAAAACAATGAGAGCATTTAAATGTTTGAAAGTAAAGAGTGTTCATCAATGCATTAATTTAAAATGAACAATGCCCACAAACATCTCTCATAAATTGGTAAGATCAAAAGGCAAATATTTCTCATAAAATGGTGAGAGTGTAAGGAAACATAAGTGGAGAAGAATATTAGCTGAGTTGACCTAAGATGCCCCATGCATCCAAACACTACCTACATAGTTTGTGTGGACCTCAAGCTGATGTAGTTCTCTCAAAAATGGGAGGATAATGGTATTAGAATATAAATTTGGAGTGGAAATGAAGAAAGATAGATACAAGGTTCCATCCCAAAAAAAATTTAGGGTTTTATATCTTGCATGGAAATTCTAAGCCAATTTTCATGATTTTATGATTTTTAGGGGTTTTCCTTGGTTTTTTCAATGTTTATGGGTTTTTTGGAATAAGGAAAGAAAATTAATATGTTCAAAAATTCACAATGAACCATATATAAAAGGACACTCATCCTTAGGTAGAGGATCAAATAATAGATAAATCAGTTGTAATGGTGATTACCACCACAAACCAATAATAGAATTTGAGGCATATGAAAAGATCATGCAACAACAAGATAGGAACAAGAATGGTCCATAATGGAGAAATATGAGAGGTACTTAGAGTAAGTTTTCAAGGAAATATAAACCCTTGTTGACATACCCTAAAACACTTATCTATAAAGAATATATTGGTCTTGATCATGGTTGAAGTGCCTTTAGAATAATAGTCATTGAATCTTCCTGTAACACCCATTCATAATCAGGATCATGATCAGTAATAGGAATGACACAAAACATTAATAAATAATGGTCAAGGGAAAAATATAGTAGGATAAATAAGAATAGTCTAGGGAATAGTATGATGAAAGAACAAAGGTGAAAATGATGCCCCCAAGTGAGGGATTCTATAGACAATGGTTAATTTTTCATTTAAGCATAGTATTGTTTTAAATTTATTATGTCCATGGGTTCCTTGAGATATTTCCCATTTGGTGTAGATAGTGTATATGCTCCAAAATCATAATTTACAATCACAATAAAGGGCCCAAGCCAACTATCTTTAAACTTACCCTTCTTCTTGCATTCGGCATTGGTATTTTTTTATTGTCTTTTAGCACCAAATCACCAATTTTGAATTATTTAAGGAAAATACACTTGTTATAACTACAACGAAGCTAATTTTGGTATGCTCTCAAATTGTCTAATGCATCTTATCATTTCTCATCCAAGAGTTCCAATTTTTACAATTTATCCACTCTATACTTCTCATCATCAATGATATTATTTAGAGAAATACGTAGAGAGGGTAGCTCGATATCAATAGGAATAAGGGCTTCAGAGCCAAAAACTAGGGTTAAGGAGTAACACATGTAGGTCTATAGATATCGGTATAGTAAACCCATAAGGATGTGAATAATTAAAGATGTTAATCATGACCAATGTCATTGACAATATTTTTTAGGATTTTGATAATGGTCTTGTTAGATGCCTCAGTTTAGTCATTACCTTTAGGGTAAAAGGCCATGGACATTATATGTTTGATTTAGAATTTGAAATAAAGGTCCTTGACATCTTTATTTTTGAATGGGCCAACATTTTTAGTGATAATGGTGGAGGGAATGCCATAATGGTAGATGAGATGGTAATGAATAAAATTGGCAATCTATTTTTCAGTTATATATGTGAGGGGAATGCTTCTATTCACTTGGAAAAGTAACATGTGGCCGTTAGGATGTGATTGTGACCATATAAGGAAGTAGGGTTCACTTTTCTTATGAGATTGAGTCCCCAAGTAGAAAACAACCATGGTGTTGTGATTGACTGGAGTAGCAAGGAAAGAGCATGTATCAAATCATTATGTCATTGACAAGCATCACACTTATTCACATGTCTACAAGCATTTATATCCATCATGGCCCAATAATACCTGGTTTGAAAGAGTTTCTTGTCAAGGACTAAACCACTAGTGTGGCGCCCATAATTTCCTTCATGCATGTCATTCAATTCTAATTAGGATTCTCTTAAAGATAAATAATGAAGTAGCATTCTATCATATCCCCTATAATAGAATGTACTTCCAAGTAAGTTATATCAGGTAGTTTTATGGATGAAGACTTTATGCTAGTTTCATGATAGGTTTGGAGGAAGAACATGGTCATGAAGGTATTTATAAATATCTTAGTACCAATGGATATCAGAACCAACAATATCACATACCATTTTTTAATCCATTTTTTCATGAGCTAGTTGAAAAAGGTTCTCAATGAGAAACTAATATTCTTTAATACTATCGACCACTACTAGCATGGATCCAATAGTTTCCATTGAATCAATTGATTGATTATTGGCCCTTGGTATTTGCTCAAACTGAAGAGATTCAAAATGCAACTTTAACTTATCTAACATATTTTTTTAAGGTATCAACTTATCATCCTTTATTTGGTATTGGTTTGTGGCTTGGTTAATGATTAACTAAGAATCTACATATACCATTAACTGTTGAATGTTCCACTGTATGGTGAGACAAAGTCATACAATGAGATATTCATATTTGGCCATGTTGTTAGTGTGCAATAGAAACCAATGTGGAATGCCTTGAGAATGAGATCCCCTTATAGTGTAATGAATAAGATATTGGCCATCTATCCATGGGATGTGAATGAGCCATCAAAATACAACTTCCATTGTTTGAAATCAATAACAATTGCCTCTAGAGTCAAAATTAACTCATCTAGGAAATCAAAGCTAAGTGGTTATATATCCAATAGAGTATCTTCAAAAAGTTAGCCTATGAGAACTTGTCCTTTGATAGCCTTTTGAATATGATATTTTATCTCAAACTCACTCAACATCATTACCCACATGGCTATGCAGCTTGTTAGAGTCACCTTGGATAATAGGTATTTGAGCATATCAACCTTGGCAATGATAATAGTCTTATTATTCAACATATAGTGACACAACTTTTGGGAAGCAAACATCATAGCTAAACAAAATTTCTCAATTGGTGAGTATTTTTTCTCATAAGTAACAAGTGTCCAACTTAGATAGTAGATGACATGTTCTTTACCCTAACTATAATGTTGGGCCAAGAGTACCCCCAAGGCATGTTCTATCCCTGATAAGTAAAGAATCAAAGGTTGGCCTAGTGTAGTTATAATAATAAAAGGAGTATATGGGTATATGCATCTCATACCTAAACCATTATGGGTGTATGCATCTCATACCTGAACCATTATGGGTGTATGTATCTCATACATCAAGACTCTCTATAATCAAAAATCAAAATATTTGAGATAAATTTTAGCATATATGTATGTTCCTACAAGTGCATAACTTTCATTGTTCAATTGCTCGGTTGCCAAAATTCCACATTGCTGGCTAGTTGAGACATAAATTCATCTTCCAATAATAACATATGTCTATCAGTCTATTAGAATGGCTATTTATTTCATTTCTTTAGTAGATAGATATTTCATTCTTCATTTCTATTTCATATTTAATGTGTCTCTTATTTTCATCATGACCTATAGCTAAAGTAACTTGTTTTACATCCAATTATAACATGTTTTCTTTACATTCCCAATATATAGTATATATCATTTTGATATCAAAGTCCTCATGTAACACATGTTTTATTTGATTTGGATAGTCCTGTATTTAATTTTTCCCATTGATCATACTTTCCATTATATTAAAAACCTTCCTTTAATGTAAATACATAAGGGATCTTAGATCATATATTTCTTAGCATTACTATTTCTTTGTTGATTTCTATGCCAACCATTGTTCAATTGATTTTGTTTAATATGCAATTTCTCATTTTTTTTTGTTATACTAAAAAGACATTCATGGACTTTGAATGCCTAAGACATTACAAATCAATCAATGTTTTATAAATGGAAAATGATAATTATAAATTATAGCATTAGTATTATCACTAGCTGGTGCAACTTCAAATATGGTTGATGATCAATTATTTTAAAATGGTTAAGCTAGGATAGGCATGAATACAACTGCAATTACAGTGATTACAATTTCCTCTTAATTATGTGGACTTATTTTGGAAATATGATTACAATTACAACTTTGAGAACTGTTAGATGCCACTAAGGCCCTGAAACCAATTGTGAGCATTTAAGAGCATAAAAAGTTGTGCTCATAAGTATCACTAGTAGTTAGGGATAAATCTCACGATAAAGGCACAACCCTTGGAGTTCATCTTAATTTACTAAGTGTGATTAAAAGATATGATTGTACCCCCATTAAATAAACCTAATAAGGTAAATTAGCAATGCCAGTATTGAGATTAAATAAAAACTATGTGGGCTCTGAGACCACCATATTTATGAATCCATCATTTCATTTTGTAAGTCAATAAGAGCAATAATTCTAGGGATATTAAGCATCTTTTGACACTCTTTCTTTTTGATCAGTTGCTTCTTTTGCATATAGATATTCCTTGTATTGTAAAAATATAATTTAAAATTTACAGCCTAAATGAGAAATAGACAAGTTCATTTGTAATCACCAACATGTAATATGTTGGGTTAATATTGTTAATATAGCTTTAACACTAAAATCTAGCCCAAGGAGCTAGCACATTGGCCCTTTTATGTAAGACTGTGGTCTTGCGCACTTACCTAAAGTGCAAAACTAGAGATCGGTTCATGTAGGTTATTAGATTAGTCATATTATTCCTTTTATTATGTAATTAAATAGATACTACATAAAAGCATAGATAAACTACTTTGATTCTAAGATTAATAAGCTCGGCTATCATGACTATGTAGACTAATTCCATTTCAGTTTAGAGTTTAATACTTATAAAAAGAAAAGAATTAAGTATATTACATATTAATGCTCAACCAGGGAATTGCTCAACTCAACCTAACATAGATACATAACTCATCTATTTAACTGAACATGAACACATGAATGATTATAAATCCATAACTCATTTATTAATCACGAGCAAGTACTTATCAAGCAAAAATTCCATCCTCACAATGCTTTATAATAGGGGTAATTATACTTATTTATCTATGACCAAGTGTTTACAACATTAATGATAGGAGTAATTAACTAATGAACTCTCAATAGACTGAGAGTCGTGGCACTCAATCAACTAACTTCTCTTAAGGACCTAGGCCTTGACACCCCTTATATACTCATGCTATGTTGGATCCTTACTACCATGTGTTTCTCTCCTTATGGGCCAGTACAAAACTTCTAATGGATAAGGTATGGGTGGAACTTAGGAATTGCTCCTTAACCACTCCTACTTCTCAAGTGTTCCCCAAGTTTTATGCTATCATTTTGAGTCTTATGCTCTCAGGTTCCTTGTGACTAATTCTCCTTTGACTAGGTCCTTTCGTGTTGGTGCTTCCATGCCTTTGTCTTCTCTTGCCCTGTAGGTTCCATGCCACATTTTTTTGCACCCATCAAGTTATGCACCATATAGTTTCCACACTATGGTCCTTCCACGTCATGCCTATTTTGTGGCAAAATGGAAAAAACATTTAGCCAAAATTTGGGGCCAATATCACCCCAAACTATGCTCTTAGTTCATCCTAGACTAAGTGTCATTGGCAGCCTCTGCCAAAAATTTAAGGTCCATCTACTTGATTTATTTTTTCACATTGTCCTAATGTGATAATACATAGAGTAGCTTGGAATTTTTTTCCTCTATGGCCTCTTTGAACTTCTTCATCTCCTCGAGTTGGCTATATATCTCATTAGCCCTTTTGACCAATTCATCTAGGGATGAGGTGGCATCCTTTTGGACATCTTTAAGTGTTGAGACTTCTTTGACAACCTATCCTCAAAGGGTTGCAAAACTTACATTTAATTGTTGATGATGTGTGTTGATTATTTCCTCCATTGGTTCCATAGCCTTGAATGCTTTGGTGCATTCAGTGCAATATTTTATTAAGAGCGTGACATTAATGATCTGTTGTCTCTTAACTTCTTTTTCTTGGATTCGATCCTCCAAGATCTTATTAGGGAATGTTAGCTATTCAAAAATTCCATCCAAAATGGATGACTTCCCCAATTATCTCCATGGTGTGCTTATAGACTTCTACTACCTCGATGAATTACTCTGCTAGCTCTAGTCCCTCATCTTTTAGCATAGGATGTTCCTTATAGTGCTTTAACTTGAGGTTCACCAAGGTTTCTAATTTACATATGGCATCCTCATCAAGAGGTATGTCATCCACTAGCACTGGCTTTTATTATAAAATTATCTTGTAAAGGTCTAATGTTCTAACTTTCACCTCCATAGCCTTTTTGACCTACTACTTTAGAGCAACCACTTCCTCGATGAGTGCCTGTTTGGTGGTAACTTCCTTATTATACATATCCACTAATTGGGTATGTTTTTCTCCACATTATGCACATTAAAATTTGATAAAATGTTTTGGTGTGTAACTACCAAGGCCATCTTTAAAAATTCCATGCTTGCTTGTAGAGGGTTGATATTCTGGGGATCCACCCATAGTGGTTTTGGTAGTGTAGATGCATCAGGTCCTAAAGAGAGGTTGTCCAATAAAAATGACACTTACGTCTTTGTTTCCAAAGTTACATTATGGGGAAGGAAGTGAGGCCATAGATACAACATTCTATCTGAGATGACTGCTTGATAACGATCATGTATATTGGTAGAGGCATCAATATCAAGATCTTCTACAGACCTGATCAGTTCCTTTCCTTTATTTGAGTCACATTCCAAGACCTCAACCTTTGCATTGATAGCCATAAAAGTGATACCGATAGCCATTTTACTTAGTTATTCTTCCTCACCAACCCCCTTTTCACCATAGAGTTACTCAAAATCAAGCAATGAGTCATTAAAGGTAGCCTCCTCCTCCCATACTAGGGAGGGTGTCTTCTAAGAGTTAGAGTTGGATACTTCCACTTGTATGATAGAAACTTCCTTCTTGGGTGCTTGCTTTGTGGCCCACTACTATGCAGCTTTTGAAGTATAAAATTTTGGGGGAGATGGCTATGGAGTTGTTTTAGGGGGTGAGGGTGGAGTTGGAATGTGTAGAGGTGGAGGGACTTATAGCAATGGGGATTTAGGTGGAGAAGGTTAGGTAGGTGAAGGGCATAGTGGATAAGGGTGAGGTGGGGAAGGGAAAGGTGGAGAAGGGCAAGGTGGAGATGGGTAAGGTGGAGATGGGTGTGAAGGTGAGGGTCTGGGTGGTGAGGGGTTTGGTTGTAGTGCCTAGGTAGTCTTCTGCCACTTTTTTGGTGTTTGCTAACCACTTACACTACCATCATGCTTAGCATGTTTCTTCTTTTTCATCACAGGTGCTCATGGGATATTTTCTTTATGTTCTCTACCCTTTGGATCTTTTCTAGGTCACAACATTTAGAATAAGTTATGTACTTATTCTCCCACCATTATTTGTTTAACCTTTATATCTATTAGGTTCATCTCTTTCTTCTCTTTGTATGCCATCTTTCCTAGATAGACACAATTTTTGGAGAGTATAAATCTCTAAATTAATCTTCTCAGCTTCTAAGGCAATGGGATATGTGTCAAAGCTTTGATTCATAGAGTCAATGAAGTGTCGTGCTGAGAAGGCATATGATAACTTCAGCCATGAAAAAATCTCTCTAGAAGGGATCATATTGATGCATGTGAAAGAGAAGTGTTGCTTCACTACAAATTGTGATTGCTTAATAGCCAAGGGGGCAAATCTTTCGAGATGCACCGTTCATTCCTGAATGCCTCTTTCATGCTATCAAACTATTTTCTCATTTTTATTTTATAAGAGGGGGTTATATGCCTTGGGCATGTGAACGCCTTGTAACACTTGAGTGGGGACCTGTTCTTGTGTGGGTATGCCTACATTAGTGTTCTTGAGCTGTAGTCAGTACACCCATCTCATCAAAAACCATCAAAATAATAAATACACCCCATGGAAACCTATTGCTTGGTATTCAATGGGTTTTCTTAGCATCTTCAATAATCTTCTAACTAAAATACATAACGTAGTTATATTTTAAGCCCTGAGTGGCTTGTTGGGTGATGTAGAGGTACACCATGTCAACCTCCTTCCAATAATCAGTCCCATCAATCTTGGTCATGATGATTCATGCTACAACCTAGAGGGAAAGATCTTGTAGGATCTTTATATGCATGGCATTGACTTGCTTATGGTACATCAGTGCCATGGTGATATTTTAGACCTCTTCCATGTCTATCAGGTCATCGACCACATCCAAACCTGAGCACTGTAGTCCTAATACCTTGCTTATTTGTTCGGGTGTGATCTTCATACTACACCCAAAAAAATAGATATAGTCCTCATGGATGCATGAAAGAAGGAACTTGATCACCTCCATGGGTTTTCTAAAATAAGGTAGGTTGAAAATATGGAACAACCCTACAACATCCAGTGCATTAAATATTTTTAGATCGTACGCCAACTATTTTTTGGTGTTCTGGTGCTCGACTCTATAGTCATTCTGTAGTTTAAACTTGTTACCAAGTTGACGATGATTGTAGTCAAAGACTTTGCAAGAGGGCACCTTGGAGACCTAGTTCTCTACATGCAACACTGACTCAGGATGCTATATTTCCTTGATCATTAGAGTTGGGGATGAAGACAATTGAGTCTTCTTATCTTATCATGCCATACTTGATTCTTCCCTTTACACATGTTGAGCTTGCTCATTTAGTATCTCTTCTCTAATGAAGACTTTATCACCACCAAGTGCTCCTCTTCCTCTGGTATCATAGGTAATGGGTCAGTTCTTAGGGCCTTTTTCTTAGGCTACATCACCCTCTAAGGACCCTAAAGGTTGACATGCAACCATCCAACATTTATAAATAAATACGTGATTGCAGTCGAAGACTTCAACTTTTTAAGCTTGAGTGCCCTCTAATGGAGGAATTATGTATCTTGTAACCTATAAACCTCCCTTATCATGGACATTTTTTGGAGTTCCATTATGTCTCACTAATGTGGATTGATGCTTGCCTTAATACCTATCTAAACTCATGATTTTTTGTATTATATCCCTGAATTCACTCTTTCTCTCTTTACTCTCAACTTTTGGTATTATCTTCATTCTCAGCTCTTTAACTCTGTTAATCTCAAATAAATGTAAAGGTAAAGCATAACAATAAGCTAACCTGTTTAATTATAGGCTCAAGAGGGGGTTAACCACAATTACTATCCCTTTCCCTTCACCCATCACTTCTTGTCATTAATGCAGTTTTTAACAGCCATCGCTCTTCGATTATCATATCTAGAAAGTAATGCATTTAATGGTATTATCATGTCATACTATTGGCATAATTTTTATCATTACTGTTATTTTTTGCATTAATAGCACATCATATCTCACACCTTCTTTTGAAGTGGAGAATAGCTATGTCTTTCACAATTCAAATTAATTTTGAGAACATCCTATCCTTAGGCTATATAGTTTATGTGCCTTAAATGTCTTACGCACTTTAAGTACTTGTGTGCCCTAATCAACTTACACTCCCAGGTACCTTGCATGCCTATTACCTTTCATGCTTTAATTTTAATCATGAATTTAGATCTCTTACCCCACACTAAAACTAAATCATGGTCCTCCATGAAAAGATAAAACATTAAAAGATAATTACATTAAAGAAACATTGCACACAAAAAATGAAAAACTAATGACATAAGCCTTATTGTGTTACAATAATTAAATTACTTATAAGTGAAATATGGTTAGAGTCAGCTTCTATTGAAATGTCTAGGAAGGAACTAACTGTCTAACCTTTATAACTGATACGCTCTAGTATGTTGAATGTTATGACTGATAAACATACCATCCCAATGAATTCTAAGTTTTATAGAATGGCATGCAAACTTGGAGTCATATAGTAATACCTTCATTCTCGAGGAAAATGTTTTGTGCTTTATGTGGCAATCATGTCATGCTTTATGTTTGCACTTTTCCACATCCTGACTCCAATGAGTGAGGAAATGAGCTTCATCAAGCTATAACAAAGTATCTAGGTATGCTTTCAAAGATAACTCCTCATCCATTTTTTCTATGAACGCAATGCAAAGAGGCAACACTAAAAATTCAATTGGAAGGACTGCCTCTTTACCATATACTAAATTAAATGGGGTGCTTTTATTTAGGCACTTGTAAGTGGTATGATAAGC
The DNA here is from genome assembly GCA_037957365.1 of Torreya grandis. NCBI lineage: Eukaryota > Viridiplantae > Streptophyta > Pinopsida > Cupressales > Taxaceae > Torreya > Torreya grandis. Next base: position 2,885,478 of record JARHVA010000804.1, on the reverse strand, counting down.
CCACAGTACCAAAGATACTTGATCATCCCAATAAATTCAACCAATATTACAAATCTTCATTAGGGTGGTGCCTAGGATCTTATTGAAGGCCTCAGTAGTATCATTGGCTTGAGGATGGTATGGTGTCATTTTGTGGTGTGCAATCATGAAATCATTTAGTAAGATGTGAATTATTTTATTGAGGAAATGGGTACCATGATCATTAGTGAAACCTAGTGGGCATCCAAAGTAAGTTATGATATGCTACCAAATTAAGTGCATAGTAGTGGTAGTAGTAAAATCTTTTGTGGGTGAAACTTTAGCCCATCACATGAGGTAGTCAGTTACTATGATTATATACTAAGAACCTATTCATTGTCTAACTGGAGTGATGGTGCCAACAAAATAAATGGCCCAATTCTCAAATGGTGCCTAAGAGGGAATTGGCCGTAGTGGTATGGCATCTCATCAGTTTGGTTTTCTTATGTGTTGACATATGTCACACTATCTAACATATGCCTTAGCATCTTAAAAAAGAGTAGGCTACCATAATACAACTAGTAAAACTTTGTGCATGGTAACCTCTCTAGCATAGTGTCCTCTAGTAATACCTTCATGAACTTATTGAAGGACATTAGAACACTCATGTTGCATAACACAGTGTTGAAGAACTTCACCATAGCCAAGCTTGTAAAGATCTCCTCCTATGAGTTGAAAAAGTGTGGCATGGACCATGAGTTATTGCTTGGCCTAAAGAGTGAGATAGTCAGGCACTGAGCCAATGGTTAAAAATTCGATAATATTTTTGAGTTCCTCAAGTGCACGAATAACAAAAAAAAGTTGAACATTAGATAACTCATATTCGATAGCACATGGTGGCTCTCTAAACTTAATTTAGGATAAATGGTTAGGTCCAAAATTGGTTTTTCTAGGTTTGACCATGACAAAAAATTAAAACTCTTAGAACAATACTATCTAGCGATAGATTCGTTCATGTAGCATAGGTTTGTTTATTAAGTACTTCAAGGCCTCATGATTTGTATAAAATATAAAGGGTGTTGCCAAAAAATATTTTTAAAACTTTTGTAGAGCATAGACCATGGATAATTATTCACACTCCATGGTGGTGTAATTCCTCTCAGTTGGAGTGAGTTTTCTACTAGAAAAGTAAATTGGATGATCGAGGTGACCTTCCCTTGGTTGTGCAATAATTTCACCAACTACCATTCTAGATGCATCAACATGGACGTGAAAAGGTTTTGTATAATCTAGGAACTAGATAATTAGAGCAGTCACTAACTTGTCCTTTAAATTTTAAAATGCTTCTTGATAGGATCAAGTCCATATAAAGTGCTTGTTATGCTTTAGAACTTCCTCTAGGGACACAAAAATCTTTGCATATCCATGGATGAATTTTTTTATAGTAATCAAGATGTCCAAAGAAGGTACAAACCTTGCATTGAGACTTGGGCACTGGGAGTTGAAGAATAATGGATACTTTTAATGGGTCTATCAGAAGTCCATATTTACAAATAATGTGTCCTAAGAACACACCAAAAGGTGTAGCAAATAGGTACTTTTTTAATTTTAGTGATATTTGTAAGACTCGACAATGCTCAAACATGAGCCTTAGGTTAGAACAATGGTCCTTGACCAAACCATATACCATCTAGTCATCCGAATAGACTTGAAGAAACTTATGGATGAAATCCTTAAAGGTTTCAACAACTATACGTGAGAACATAGTTGGTGCATTTTTTAACCCAAACGGCATGATAGTATATATGAACGAGCCTCATTCAATAAATGCTATTTTTGGTTGGTCCTCCTTAGCAATCTAGACCTAATCGTATCCCAAAAATCCATCTATAAAAGTATATATCTCACATCTAGAAACACCTTCAAGGATTTCCTCTGTGAATAGTGTTGGGAAAGGATCAATGACACAAGATGCATTAAGTGCATGGTACTCAACATAAATTAAGATGTGTCCATATTTATTTATACTAATCACCATGGGACTGACCCATTTAGATTCATCAATGGGGGTGATTACTCTAGTGCATAGCATACTATCAATTTATTCTTTGATGTGCATTCGTAGATAAGGATTCATCCTATATGGCCTTTTTCTGACTGGTCAAGCACCATCAACCATCTTGATATGCATCTTTCCTAAGGATGGATGGATTAATTTCATCTCATTTTATCTTCTTGGAAAGACATCTTGATATTGTTTTAATAGCTTGAATATTTTTGAGATTTTATTGTTAATCCAATAATTACCTATAGTAGCCATTTTTGGTTATTACTTCATGTTAATGTTGCATTGGATTATCTAAATTGGCTCAAAGTAAGGGTTATCTATATTGGCACCATTATCAAAAAAAAATCATGTGCCATAGTCCATAGGGACATCCAAATGGTTTGACAAAAGGTCAAGTAGACTAGATCCTTCACCTTCTTCCACTTGAAACACTAGTTTTTGTTATCCTAAACGTATCTCTTCGCATCGATCTTAATTAAGGACTGGTTCTAGCATGGAAATAATTTATGATAATGGTTCATTAAAGAGATGTAGAGTTTGTTCATGAATATGATGTAAATTTATTAGATAATATTCAATGGGACTTGGGTCACCAACTATGGCTTCATACATGGCTTGAAGAGTGAGGCATAAATCCATTCTTGGTTAGGAATAAAATAGTGTCAATTTCATGTTTTCCTTCAAGAGATGAAAAAACTAGGTACCCATGTGTCATTATTTAGGAACATACCATGACCATGCCCAAGTGCATAAATTTTCATAGAATTTATGCACCCACAAGTACTCTAGTAAGTATGACTCTTCATCTCTCCATATTCTCTTACAAGCTTTTATATGGGGTTCAGGTGCTAGTACTCCACTATATCTAATTATTCTCATGACTTTGTTGTCATGATGAAACTGGTGATGTAAGGCATATCATACTTGGTCCCATTGAAAGAGTCGCTCATGATGGGTTCACCACCATTTTGCATCTGTACCATCTAAGAGATGAACCAAAGATCAAATATGATAAGTATCAGTGTGATAAAATTCCTCAAGGCACTGGACAAAGTCACGAACTTCCATTTTTCCATGGAAACATGGAGTCTCATTGAGTCTTTCTAAAGGTGCATCTATTATTGGTCCCCTCATGAATTGTCTAGTAATAAGGTGGATGAACTTGTGATGTTTATGAAGATGGCACGAAACAGTCTCTTGACTTCTAATGGCACTATAAAATCTTCCAATGAGCTCATAATTGTTATGTGCCTAACAATTACAAGAATTTATTGTAGTGTCAGAAAGGGACTGAGTATCCATCCATTAGAAGATGCCATTAGGAGTAGGGCCATGTTTCTCATTATCTCTAGTAGTGACATTTTAAATGTGATTTATATCTTCTTCCACATTAATAGGTTTGATGTATGGGGTCTCATGTGTTTGATCAAGAGAAATAACAATGTGTTGGTCAACATTCTCAAAACTAATGTATCACTTTTTGAAACTTAAATATACATTGTTTTCATAACACCAAGGTCTCCCCAATAAAGCTAGGAAGTCATTGGCCTTTGTTAACTCAAGAACCTTAAAATCAGCTTTAAAGGGTACTCCAAGTATTTCAACCGTTGCATTCTTAAGAGCTCCAATTGGTAGAGCATGACTTTTATTGGCCATAAAGAGGATGTGTGATGAAGGTTGTAGTTTTGGACTATCCATTTTGTGCCATGCTTCCTTCATGAGAACATTGAATTTAGTGCTAGTGTCAACTAGGATATCCTGAATTACCCAACCATCAATGGTATTATTTACTAGTAACTCCTTATCTTCTAGAGGTGTAAGAGGAATAGGGTTATCTTGCCATCAAGCATGATTCAATTGGAAATCCTTAATCTATCAAGTCACTAGAGGTTGAGCATTAATTGGTGCTTATATTTGATTCTTAAGCCAAACTCTTAGTTTTGGAATGATGTCTTCATCCAACATACACTTGCAAAGTTTTTGAAAGTTGTCTTGCACCTCAGTTTGTGGCTATGTTGCCTTCTATAGATCATCATGTTGTGTTGCTTCTTTATCTTTGAGAAATTGGATTTTTCCTTAGAGTTCTTATAGTAACATCATAGTTTCATGGAGCATATCCTTATGTTTTTAGGCATTAGGATACTTTCTCACTTGTGGTTCTTCACACTATACCTTCACAATAGGATTAGAGGTAGATTGAGATTATTCTCCACTGCACATAGTGATGTTCACTTGTTGTGTTTTTTGGGTGGTTGAACGTGCATGCCAATGTGGTTTTTCTATATGAATCATACCAACACCCTTTTCATTTCTTTCCTTGGTGATAGCCATGTACAAGTCAAGACACTCTTCCAATCGGTGGTCCTTTTTACAAAAAGCACATGTAGGGTAGTTCGAACAATCTCTTTGGTAGTAGTCTAAGGATCCACATTTATAGAATGTCCTATGTGGGAAATGACCACCTCTTTTTCCTCATCCTTTACCTCAACCATGATATCCACCATTATCTTGATTGTTGGATACAAAGGTTTGGCATGCACCATACACTCGTGCTTCATGGATGTCACTAATTAGTCAGCAGTCATTAGTGTCTAAGTGTAGGTATCATATATCTTACAATATTCAGATACCTTTGAGTGTGTAGCTCACTAAAAAAGGGGACAATAGAATGCATCATGCTCTTCATGATAGATTTCACATGAATGCTTCAATACAGTGTAGATGTTCTTACATGAGCAGTTACTTTGGGTATACCCTTTAGACTTGCAATCAGTGCACCAAAGACCACTACAAGTATCATGTGCATTATTTATAGTTAATTTCTTAAGTTGTGATTCCATTGAAGCTATTTGGGCTTCCATGAAAGGACTGATCCTAGTATTAATACTACCAATCACTTCAGCACAAAGGGTAACTTCTAAAGCCTTATGCAGGCTAGTGAAAGTCTTATGAGATAATGTTCATTGAAAAGGAAGTAACAATCCACCCAAAAACAATTGTGCATGCTAGGTATTATTGGTCTCAAATGTCAATTTGGACAATAATTTTTTAAACCTTGCATCATACTCTTGCACACTTTCAGTAAGTTCCTGCTTTATGTCCTTCAATATGGCTATGATTTATTATTCAAATTTAGGAATATCAAATTCTTGAAGGAATTTAGTTTTAAGTTGATCATAGTCCACCATCAATTATCTAGGGTCAAATTTTATATACCACTTATGCACTCATTCCAATAATGTAGTTACAAATTGGGTGGATTTTCTCTCAAAAGAAGTGATGCCTTGCACCTGCTAAATGAGTGTGTATTTATGGACACATTCTACAACATTTTCCACACCTCAATATTTAGGTAAGTGAAGTGTCATTTTATAATATACCATGGACAACTAAGGTGCTTGAACTGTTGGTTGTTAAGGACCTCTAGATCCTATCCTGTGAGGGGGAAGTCCACTACTTCCTCCCACACCACCTCTCAACCTGCTTTTAGTGCCTCCAACAGCAATGCCCACTCCATGGGGCATGGTGACTGGTTGATTAATTACACTTGGACCCATGTTTTATCCACCCTGAATGCTAGGCTCACCAAGCATTCCAAATTGCACCATGAAATTCCCTTGAAGAGGGAAGGAAAGTGTTCGGTCTATATGAGTGTTAACTAGCTTAAGTCTAATACCCCTTAGAGGTTCAATCTCTTATTCTACACTATATGTATCCCAATTATGTATATGTCTGTTGTCTGAGTTAAAATCATGAGTGCACACTATGGTTGAGGAGCCAAGTTGGTTCAGACTTGGTTCTTTAGTTACTATCATCCAGCTAGTTTCTCCTTCATATGATATTAGTGGCACGGGGCACAGTTTGAAAGTTATGGGGTTCTCTTTATGTGTTTTTGCTTCCCTACAGATCCTAACAACACTTCCTAAGTTCTCTTGATCTCGTCTTTCACTGCTTACTCCTATAATCCTCTATCGAGCTTCATCATACTTCCACTTCTTGTTGACCAATTTTGCCCACAGGCAAAATTTTTGGTCCCCTTCTTCCCTTGTTATTCAATGATAGTCATTTTTAGGTTGCACAAGTTCAATGAGTTTGGTTCATGGCCTGGTTCAATTGGTTCAACAACCTTTGGTTCAAAAGTCCATCTTCAAGTTTAACATCTCAATTCAACAAGCGTTGAGCCATTGAACCGTTGAACCATTTTTGGTTCAATGGGTTTGGTTCATCGGGCTTGGTTCACTAGTTCATCAGCGTGCAATGGTTGAACCATTGAACCATTTTAGTTCAATGGCTTGGTTCAAGGGTATGCCATTTGGTCGACGGGTAGTCTTCAAGTTCAAATACCCTTGTGGAGGATAGGTGCTTCAAAGGAAAAGGACCGGGTAAGTTCAAATATGTTTAAGTCTAGATTTGTTTAAGTCCTGAATTCCTTTAGACTTTTTGTTTGAAGGAATTCCTTCAGACAAAAAGTCTGAAGGAATTTGGGCATAGCTCAAGGCAAAGATAGACTCGAGGAGAATTTTTGTGGACTTTTTGTCTGCGGGAAAATGTCTGCAGACAAAAGTCTGCAGGGAAATTATTCGCGGGAACTCGAGAGACTGTCTGAAGGATCAAAGAACCTGCTGAAGGACCCTGAAGGGAAGATGCCCTTAATGGGGACTCTTAGCCCAAATACAAAGGGGCACTAAGCAAAGTCAGGAGGGTGCTAAGACTAAGCAAAGCCATGAAAAGCCAGCGAAGGACCCGATGATGTTTTGACAGGGACGAGGATGTCTCAAAGGCCGTCAAAATTAACAAAGCAAATTAGCTGTTGGTTTTCAAACCAATGACAGCCATGTGAATGTCAAAATTAGTGCAACAAAATGGCTATTTGTTTTCAAATGAAAGAGTGCTAACCATGAGAGCCCAGAATGCAGCGACCTGCCAGAAGTCTACCCCCGAGGGCCGAAGGAGCCAAAAGAGAAAAATTTGAGAAAAGACAAAGTGACAAGCATGGAATGAGAAAGTAGATGGTCCAAGTGGCAAAGGGAAGCGTCGATTCGAGAAGTGGCTCCAGCAGGTGAAATAGTGCCAGCAAATTGACTATTAGAGGATGCAAATAGCTAGCAGGGCAACCGATTTTCTTCATTTCACATTAATGAGTAGACAAATCATGTAATCACCTTGATGAAGCAGCCTTACAGACAAGACAAAGTGCGCATCCCATTAATGTTTTGAATGACTTGCTCTTCCCATTGAGGGGACGTGAATGAGCCACTTGTAAAAAAGGGGCACCAAAAGGCCTCCTTTTCTTCTCCTATATATTTTATGACTTGTCATTTTTTAGAGATATCTTCCACATTTGTAAGGCGCAACTCTGGCAAAATTTCACCTAAATCAATAAATGCATTTTTAACTCTATCTTGGATAGACATTTATGAGTATGTCTTGAGTGTTTGTTTGTGTTCAGTTATTGTTTCTTGATGCTTTCATAAGTTCAACACCAACATATATGTTGTCTACAAGGCACCACCTCTGCAATTGACAAGAGGAGAGTTCTATTTGGGGTGAAAAATAGAGAAATTACCTTTCAGTGTGCCTCTCATAGCACCTTTAGTGAACCTCTATTCTCTGTGTTTTCATTAAAACCTCCCTATCAAGTTTTTGCAATCTGGTCCTTCTACCAAGTGTGAAGCGTATGTGTGCATTCATCTAGTTTTAAGAGTGGATGTGGGAAGGTCATTTCATTTTGGTGTATCACCTCCTTAGAGTAGTTTGTTTTCCTGCAGCTTTCTCCCTTTTCATCCCCCCCATTATATATCTGTATATATACATGTATTTGCACTTGCTAGAACAAACATGATACATCAAAGGAAGCTAGCCCTTATCTAGAGACTCTCCCCTCCAGCTTCACCAGTCCCACAGGTGAGAGGGGAGTTTCCATAGTTGCGAGGAGAAGGCAGGTGCTCGGCCTCCTGCCAAGGATGCAATCTTAGACATCAACAGTTTTGGCACACCTAGTGGGACTCAGTTTGACAACTTGATAAGGTTTCAGGATTGATGCTGGTCATGTCACAGCAATATATGTTTTCTATCATCTGGTGACTCCATTGGTAAGAGCTTCATTTTTTCCAATCAAGACCAGTTTCTTAATTTTCTATGCCTAAAGTCACCACAAGGTCTGCTTCAAAAGGGGTTCCTTTCGATTTCATTGAGTTGCCTTTGAACTCTACAAAAAGACTAAGATTTGAGAGGACCCATCCTTATCCAAAAATCAATCCTCCTAGACTTGTTGAAAGGGACGCATACGCAACAGAGCCTCAGTTACAACCCATCCCAGCGATGGCACTACCTTTTGCAACTTTTCATGGTCAGAGCCCCTTGAATCTCCCACATTATGATCCAATTCTGGGAACAGCCCTCAAAAATGTGCCTTCTTTCAATGGAGAGGGGCCCATTACAGTCATCAAGCACATTAGGAATATTGCTAACCTCTATAATATTCACAATGTAACAGAGGAAAATATCGCCATTAGATTGCTAGCACTGTCTCTAAAAGGCAAGGCTCTTGACTGGTACAGAACTTTGTCTATAAATTCAATACATTCTTGGAATGAATTGGGCACTTAGTTAACAAATCATTTTGGGGAGAAGAGCGATGGCCTCTCGCTTGCTGAGCAGCTGATGACCATAAAGAGAGCTCCACATGAGTATATGCAAGATTTCAACACGTGGTTTCAAAAGACTTGGGATAGAATTCCCATCCTGGTAAGACCGACTCCCAGCTATGCTTTCCTATATTATTTAAGAGCATTAAACAATGATATTGTTGTGATGATCCAATCCATGGGAGGGCATATACTACCTGTTGCTTATGACATAGCCATAGCAGCTGAAAATTGCTTAGTATAGGCTGGGAAAATAGCCCCTAGGCCTCACATGCCACTTTTCCCAGAAAAGCTACCTCCAATTCAGACCGTTGCTCCCACATTAGCCCCTCTACCTAGTATAGAGAAACCAACTATTTTTTTATCCAATGAGCTTCATGAAGTTAAGAGTATGTTGTAGAGCATGTCAAACAAAAATTGTAGCCCTTAAAAGGCAGCAAGCTCAAAGCAACAGGCTGAACCAGGGATACCAACATTATGGTCAAGCCCCTAGACCCCCTTTTCAAAACTATAATCAAGGACAGGGTCAGCTCACTCAGATCAAACCATTTCAAAACTACTACTCAGGCCCCCTTCATCATCTAAAGTCATGGTGCCAGTTTAGAACAATCTAGTATAGGAGCAGCCAAGTTGTTTGACCATGGGATATGGTCAAGAATAGGCTATTTACACAAATGAGATGAAGAATTATTTCCAAAATGTAGACAATCAGGAAGTTGCTCATTCCTAGATCTTTGAGGCCCCAACTCAACCCAGCACAAGTAGCAATCAGGCCCAGCCTGATTCTACCCTCATGAATCATCTATAAGGGGAATTTTATTCAATGAATTATGTGGGCACTGTAGACAATCAGGCTGACTGTGTTGTAGCCAACACAAGATTCAAGAGAAGAGCAATGGGAGAAGCCCAGGCTACCACCCAAGTGGTAGCAGCACCTTCTCCATCACACTCCAATTCAAAGGCCCCAAACTTTAGATAGCCATTTGCACCTTCAGCCCCTCAGCCTGCAGCTCAAGTTGGAATCAGCCCCAAAGAAAGCTTAAAGGGAGTCCCCAGGTCAATATAGTGGACTAGATGAAGAAGCTGCATATGAACATCTCTTTATGGGATTCATTGTCTCTTTCAAGATAAAAAGACGTATTGAAGAAGGAATTGCATGAGCTAGATCGACAAGCAATCCCAACAAGCACTGATAATGTCTTGATGACGAATGGGCAGCCTTCCACTTCAAGTCAGGTAAAGAAGGAAGAGAAAATTCCCCATTTCTATGTATCCTTGGTCATTGGGGATTTTTTGGTACACAACTGCATCATTGACAGTGGGGCTAGTACCTCAGTGATGCCCAAGTGTATAGCTGACAAGATGGGACTGAAATATGAAGAGATGAACACAGGAGTCCTATAGCTAGATGGGACACCTGCAAAAATAGTTGGAATTTTGAAGGGTTTAGGCTTGACATTGCATGCTTGCCCAACCTTCTCAATTCCCCATGATATAGTGGTAGCAGATGTTCCTCCTTATTTCGCAATTTGCTTGTTCAGGGACTTCACATCAAAGATAGGTGGCTATCTAGCAGCGAATTGGTCATATCTATTTTTTAGAACCAAGTATGGGACCAAGGTAAAAATTTAATCTGAGCCACTCTACAAGGACCATCTAGAACCATATTCACCCAAGGCAAAAAATGTTAGTTACACCATTATCAACCCAGAAGAGTCCCAGACAGACCAATCTCCATCCTCTGCATTTGAAGGAGTTGCAGACCTACTCTTGGATGAGTGGGGAAATAATAACTTCAAACATGATCCTTACAAGTTCATAGAGGAGGTAGACCTTGGAGTCTACTGCATGCACAAAGAGGGTGCCTTCATGCCAAATATAATGAAGGTAGGCCAAGAGGACCTAGGCTTATGGCAGTTGTATTTTGACGGTTCCAGAAGTAGGCTGGGAGCTGGTGGTGGGGCGATGTTAGTATCCCCTTCAAAGGATAGGTACTTTTCAGCTTTCTATTTCTATTTCTCTTGCACAAGAAATGTTGTAGAATACGAGTCTCTTATCCATGGTCTAGAATGGGCAAGAAAAAGAGGGATCAAGGAGTTGCAAGTTTTGGGAGACAGCGAGCTGATTGTAAATCAGGTGAGAGGCCTGAATCTGACCAAGAATTCCTTGCTGAAATCCTACAAACATAGGGTCTGGGACTTGGTGGAAGATTTCCTTGCTTTCAATATCACTTCCATTCCTAGAGAGCAGAACAAACAAGTGGATAGGCTAGCAGCAATTGGTGCTCAGTTTGACGTTTCAAGGGAAATAAGTCAAAACTATGGTTCACACCACTTGAAAGTGGTAGTTCGACCCTCTGTCCCTGATAACATTGAAAATTGGTAGGTTTTCAAAAATGACCAGCAAATAGCTTTCTTCTTGAAGGAGGAAGCTGAGTTCTCAACACAGAACCAGGCGAAGTTACAGCAGCAATATGGCAACCAGATTGTTCAATTGAAGAACAATAAGCTCCCTAAAGGTTTGGTCACGCTTGAGAGCATCTTCAATGGAGATGACTAGTTGAAGAAAGACAAGGTATGCATCACAACTAAGGAGGAGAATTATGAAAAGGTTGAGATCTTCAAGGACAAGCTACTGGCGCTTGGAAAAGTCTGGACAGTTCAAGAAAGGTAGGCTTTCATTTTGTTGTGTCAAGAGTTTGCAGATGTTTTTGCTTAGAATTACACTGATTTGAAGGGCTTCAACCCAAGACTCACCCAATACACCATCAAATTAGAAGAGGGTGCCAGGCCAGTCACGTAGAAGCAAAGACCCGTCAACTCGATGATTGAGCCCCTCATGCAGAGGGAACTGGCCAAATTGATTGAGTCCAAAATTATATTTCCAATCAAACATTCCTCCTAGCTGGCCAACCTTGTTCCTATTAGAAAGAAGAATGGGGAGATCAGGCTATGTGTCGACTTCAGAGACCTTAATAAAGTCTCTTTAAAAGACCATTATCCCCTCCCAAGCATGGAGTGGATCCTTTAGAAGGTAACAAACAGCGAGCATTTCTCCCTCCTTGATGGTTATTCAAGGTATAATCAGATTCTAGTGCAAGGCTGTGACCAGCACAAAATAGCCTTCACTACTAAATGGGGAACGTTTGCCTACAAGAAGATGTCATTCGGGCTATCTAATGTTGGCGCTACCTTTCAACGAGCCATGGACATGGCTTTTGGAGGCTTGATAAACAACAACATGTTGGTATACCTTGATGATGTGATGGTATTCTCCAGGGAGGCGAGCCAACACATAAAACACCTCAGGCAAATTTTTGAAAGGTGTAGGGAGTTCGGCATCTCTTTTAATCCAAAGAAGTGCGTGTTTGTTGTTCATGAGGGAAAACTCCTTGGCCACATCATGTCCAAAGAAGGCTTATCCATTGACCCCGAGAGAGTTCGTTCTATCCTGGAGATGTCCCTACCAAAGCACAATAAAGGCCTGCAGAGCTTCTTTGGCAGGATAAATTTCATTCAGAGATTCATTTTGAATTTTGCAGAGATGGTCAAGCCACTAACCTCTATGCTGAGGAAGGGTGAAGAGTTCAAGTAGACAACACAAAGAAAGGATAGCTTTGAATCCATCAGGCAGGCCATAACCCGGGCTCCTACTTTGATCAGCCCTGACTTCAATAAAGACTTCAACCTCTACACTTTCAGTAATGAAGAGGTGATATTCGCCATGCTTACCCAAGAAAATGGTGATGACCTAGAGCAACCACTTGTTTTTTTTAGCCAAGGGTTAGAATATTTCAAATTCAGATACACGTATGCGGAGAAGCAAGTCCTGGAAGTAGTGTAGAGCTTGAAGAAATTCAGGCATATGTTGTCTAACAGTAGGATTCACCTCATGGTCCCACATCCTGGTGTTAAGGATTTCTTGACCAATCGAGACCTGAATGAGAAGAGAGAAGGGTGGATCACCAAAGTGATGGAGTATGATGTAGACATCAAGATCACCAAGCTGGTGAGGGGAAGAGGCCTGTACGAATAGCTTGCTACAGAATTCAAGAAAAAAAGGGAAGACAACTTGCTAATTCATGATGCAGCCACTGTAGAGGAACCAGCTATCATAAGGGATTGGATGTTGGACCTGAGGCATTTCCTTCTCACTGGTGAGTGCCCACAGGGTCTTGATAGGACTGAAAGAAGGTACTTTAGGCTCCAGTCTCTCCCTTATGTCCTAATTGATGAAGTATTATTTAGGAAGGATCTCTCTAGGGTCCTTCTAAGGTGCATTGACCCAAACCAGGCTGATAAGGTACTGTCTGAATTCCACGATGGGCCAGCAAGTGGTCATTTCGCTCCTAGAGCTACTACAGTAAGGATAATGAGAGCTGGCTATTTCTGGCCTACTCTTTTCAAGGACACCCATGCCTGGGTAAGAAAGTGCCAGAAGTGTGCACTTTTTGATGGGAAATAATGGTTGCCTGCCATGCCTTTACAACCTATTCAGGTGGAGCAACCATTCATGCAATGGGGCCTGGATTTCATAGGGATGATCAATCCTCCCTCCAGTGCTGGACATAAGTGGGTCCTGATTGCTACAGACTATTTCACAAGGTGGGTAGAAGCTGTTGCTCTGAAAGAGGCAAATGAAAGTGCGGTCTTGGAGTTTTATGAGGACCTGGTAACAAGATTCGGGGTCCTGACCACCATAATCTTAGATAACGCCTTGGCTTTTTTGGGAACCAAAACAAGTGAATGGGCGCTAAGGTATGGTATATACCTTAGCACTTCATCCAATTATTACCTGCACGGGAATGGGCTGGCTGAATCCACCAACAAAAATTTGATCAGGATCATAAAGAGGACCATGGAAGAAAATCAGAGGACTTGGCATGCCAAGTTAAAGACAGCTCTGTGGGCCGATCAAATCACTCCAAAGAGAGCAATCAAAAATTCTCCATATACGCTCGTATATGGAAGGGAATCTAGGCTTCCCATCTCACTTGAATTGCCAGCATTGGACCTCGCTCGCCAGCTTCAATTAGAAGAAGGAAGTAGCATGGAAGTTAGGCTGTGCAAGCTGATGGAGCTCCAAGAGACAAGGGACCGGGCTATGGCTTCTATGACCAGTCACCAACAGCAAGTGAAGAGACACTTCGACAAGAAATCTTTGTCAAAATATTTCTCTGAAGGAGACATTGTCTTGAAATGGGACGAAGACTGAGCTAAGCCTGGAAAGCATGCAAAATTTGACGCCCTATGGAGTGGTCCATACATAATCACTCAGTGCAAACAACATAATGCATTCCAACTCTCCAGGTTAGATGGTGAAGAACTGTATATCCCAGTTAATGGGATACATCTGAAGCATTGCCATTGAGTCTCCTTTCATTTGTATATATTTTCCCTTATTTTCTTTCCCTATTTTCCATAAGTGTTGTTGCACAAGTAGTAGTTTTCTTAGTCTTGTGTGTGTTTTCATTTCCTTGGAGGTAGATCTGCATGACTGGTTCTATATTTATCAGAGTTATTATTATTTTTCCCAAGTTGCCATCCGACTCCGTGCCCAATGGACTGCAAGGCAACTAGTCTCTAAGCATAGCAGGCATGCTTCCCCTGGGAATCACTAATTTGTTGACCAATTTTTCCCACAGGCAAAATTTTTGGTCCCCTTCTTCCCTTGTTATTTAATGACAGTCATTTTCAGGTTGCACAAGTTCAATGAGTTTGGTTCATGTCCTGGTTCAAGTGGTTCAACGACCTTTGGTTCAAAATTCCATCTTCAAGTTCAACATCTCAATTCAACAAGCATTGAGCCATTGAACTGTTGAACCATTTTTGGTTCAACGGGCTTGGTTCATCGGGCTTAGTTCATCGGCCTTGGTTCACTAGTTCATGAGTGTGCAATGGTTGAACCATTGAACCATTTTGGTTCAATAGCTTGGTTCAAGGGTATACCAGTTGGTTGAGGGGCAGTCTTCAAGTTCAAATACCCTTGCGGAGGGCAGACACTTCAAAGGAAAAGGATCGGGTAAGTTCAAATCTATTTAAGTCCTGAATTCCTTTAGACTTTTTATCTGAAGGAATTCGGGCACAGCTCAAGGCAAAGACAGACCTGGGGAGAATTTATGTGGACATTTTGTCTGCAGGGAAATTATCTGCGAACAAAAGTCTGTGGGAACTCGGGAGACCATCTGAAGGATCAAAGGACCCGCCGAAGGACCCCAAATGGCAGATGCCCTTACTGGGGACTCTCAACCTAAATACAAAGGGGCACTAAGCAAAGTCAGGAGGGTGCTAAGACTAAGCAAAGCCGCGGAAAGCCAACGAAGGACTTGATGACATTTTGATAGGGACGAGGACGTCCTGGAGGCCATTAAAATTAACAAAGAAAATTAGCCATTGGTTTTCAAACTAATGACGGCCGTGTGAACGTAAAAATTAGTGAAACGAAATGGCCATTTTTTTCAAATGAAAGAGCGCTAACCATGAGAGCCCAGAATGCAACAACCCGCCAGAAGTCTGCCCCTGAGGGCCGAAGGAGCCAAAAGAGACAAAATTGAGAAAAGACAAAGTGACAAGCATGGAAAAAGCAAGTAGATGGTCCAAGTGGTGAAGGGAAGTGCCGATTCAAGAAGTGACTCCAGTGGGTGAAATAGTGCCAGCGAATTGACTATTAGAGGACACAAACAGCTAGCAGGGCAACCGGTTTTCTCCATTTCACATTAATGAGTAGACAAATTATGTAATCACCTTGATGAAGCGGCCTTACAGACAAGACAAAGTGCGCAGCCCATTAATGTTTTGAATGACTTGCTCTTCCCATTGAGGGGACGTGAATGAGCCACTTGTAAAAAAGGGGCACCAAAAGGCCTCCTTTTCTTCTCCTATATATTTTATGACTTGTCATTTTTTAGAGATATCTTCCACATTTTTAAGGCGCAACCCTGGCAAAATTTCACCTGAATCAATAAACGCATTTTACCTCTATCTTGGATAAACATTTTTGAGTATGTCTTGAATGTTTGTTTGTGTTCATTCATTATTTCTTGATGCTTTCACAAGTTCAACACCAGCATATCTATTGTCTACAAGGCACCACCTCTACAGTTGACAGGAGGAGAGTTCTATTTGGGGTGCAAAAATAGAGAAATTACCTTTCGGTGTGTCTCTCATAGCACCTTTGGTGAACCTCTATTCTCTATGTTTGCATTAAAACCTCCCTGTCAAGTTTTTGCATTCTGGTCCTTTTGCCAAGTGTGAAGCGTATGTGTGCATTCGTTTGGTTTTAAGAGTGGATGTGGGAAGGTCATTTCATTTTGGTGTATCACCTCCTTAGAGTAGTTTGTTTTCCTGCAGCTTTCTCCCTTTTCATCCCCCCATTATATATCTGTATATATACATGTATTTGCACTTGCTAGAACAAACATGATGCATCAAAGGGAGCTAGCCCTTATCTAGAGACTCTCCCCTCCAGCTTCGCCAGTCCCACAGGTGAGAGGGGAGTTTCCATAGTTGCGAGGAGAAGGCAGGAGCTCGGCTTCCTGCCAAGGGTGCATTCTTCAACGTCAACACTTCCATAATACCCGTTGACTAGCTACCATTCTGAACCTACAATATTTTACCAACTATTTTTCAGTCCCCATCCAAATGTGTAGCTTATGCAAAAAGGGATTTAACTCTCCATCACCATAGTTTCAAGTCCACAGTCAATAAACAACTTTTGATTTCTAATGGAAAATCCCAAATGTAATGGCCATGTGGCTCTCTAAGGAACTAAAACTTGGATTCTTCAAGACATGAATAGGTAGTTACAATGTACTCCAAAATTTAGTTGTTCAAAACTCCTCTCCACCAAATTTTGACAGCTCATGTCTACATAGCTCTAAGTCATGCTAAAACTCTTTGTTGTTCTAATGTCCAAGACTATCTTCTCCAAAGGTTTCATGATCATCCTTGAGCATACGTAGATAGCCAAGTGTGCAAATGAACCAGGATCTCAGCAAAGAAAGTTTCATATAATGCACTGTAGAGATTATGCTCTACCCATTATCGTGCGGAAACTCTTGGTTCAAAAGTAAGGAACCAAAAAATTATCTTCAACTCTAGTAATCCACTATTATACATTCTCAAGAATGATACACTCAAACATCTTCCATTACTATATAGTAAATGCTATGAGTCTTGGTAATAGAACCAAAATGTTGGGTTAATATTTTTAACATAGATTTAGTGCTAAAATTTAGCCTAATGAGCTAGCACACTGGCCCTTTCATGCAAGACTATGGTCTTGCACACTCACCTGAAGCGCTTAGCTAGAGACAGGTTCATGCATGTTTTATTATGCAGTAATATTAGCTTAGTTATATTCTTCCTTTTATTATGTAATTAAATAGATACTACATAAAAACATAGATAAACTACTTTTATTCTAGGATTATTATTCTTGACTATCATGACTATGCAAACTAATGCCATTTCAGTTTAGAGTTTATTAATTCTAAAAAAAGAATTGAGTAGATTACATATTATCTCAACCAGGAATTGCTCAACTCAACCTAACATAGATACAAAACTCATCCATTCAACTGAACATGAACACAAGAATGATTATAAATCTGTAACTCATATATTAACCATGAGCATGTACTTATCAAGCAAAAATTTCATCCTCCCAATGTTTTATAACAAGGGTATTTATACTTGTTTATACCTGATCAAGTGTTTACAATATTAATAATAGGAGTAATTAACCAATGAACTCTCAACAAATTAAGAGTCATGGTGCTCAATCAACTAACTTCTCCTAAGGAACCAGGCCTTAGTGCCCCTTATATACTCATGCTATGCTAGATCCTTGCTGCCATGTGTTTCTCTCCTTGTGGGCTAATGCAAAACTTTCAATGGATAAGGTTTGGGTAGCCCTTAAGAATCACTCCTTAACTGCTCCTGCTTCTCATACACTTCCCAAGTCTTTTGTTATCATTTTGAGTCCTATTCTCTCAGGGTTCCTCATGACTAATTCTCCTTTGATTGGGTCCTCTCACACTGGTGCTTCTATGTTGTTGTCTTCTTGTACCCTATAGGTTTTGTGCCACAGTGCTTCTGCACCCATCAAATTCTATGCCATAGACTTTTCACGCTATGGTCCTTTTGCACCATGTCAGTTCCATGCTAAAATGGATAAAACACTTAGCCAAAATTTGGGGCCAGTAAAATATCTTAATCATTTCTGAAGTTGAGAACCCTTTCGACTGCACAAAGAAGTCTCAGATATGATTGTTGAAAGTAGAAAGATCATTTCGAGAATCAAAATCCCATCAAAAAGTTATGTCACCTGTCTTAAGTGAATTCAATGATTTGAGATGGTGCTAATGTTTTAGTTAGTCAAAATGAGTTCAAACTGTTTCTAACATTTAAAAAAGTAAAGATTGAATTTTATAGGAGAAAAATGGAAAATCACATAAGCAATCGAGTTCCTCAAAGGACTCTACCTCTATTATTGTCATGTTTAGAAATGATGTTCCAAACAATTTTATTTTGTCTTCAAAAGCACCAAATAATTATAAAGAGGATGTGAAAAGCATACCGACCAGAACAAATGAGTTGTAAAATTAAAACATGTGCTTTGAATCCTGGATTTTAGAGAGTGTCTATTAAAACAACAAATATTTCTTGCTTGATAGTTAGAAAGTAACCTCTTAAGGTACAATTAAAAATATAAGGCTTGTAATTTGGCCAAGTTTGATAGTCAAATCATACCCGTGATTTCATTACAATTTTCTAATTTATTTCTCTTCTCAATTTATAATATATTTTAAAAAACTATAATTGCATTGTCATTGAAACATAATGCATGATGTAATTATTTTACATTAATTTATTTTTCTAAATTTTATTTGCATTTTTATAAGTACAAGGAACATTATTGATTACAAATATATATTCCATGCCTTTTCAACTCATTTGTAAGAAATGCAACATGCTAATTGACACTTTTAAACTACCACATTGTTCAACTATTCATTGCACTTCCTGTCAAGAATAAAGTTCCTATGCCTATATCCATCACCTAATTTACAATTTAAAAACTTCTAAAATAAACAATCTACAATGCTTCCTTTCAAGACCACTATTGAAAATATTATTACCAGCGTTAACATAATTTTCACATGAAAACTACATGAAGGACAAAGCTACTACCATCTTCATCCTCCAATGATTCTCTGTTGAAGCCAAATTTATACTGAATCAATACAAAGACATTATAAATGCCAACATAGCAAAATATAATAAAAGTATGTCAAAACATCACTTACCCACTTCAAACCCCCTAGTTTCTTTTTGTTAATATTCTATTATTTACATATATATATTCATATATCGACACCACACTAATTCTTACATTTTTTTTCATTTTGTAGGGTGCTTCTAAATGTCTCATATATGTGCTATATTTTACAGTTTTATAATATACAATGTGCAATTGTATTTGTTAAGCTTTGTTGTTGTTAGCTTTTATTCGCAAAGAAGCTAGTCACAAGTGTGTAGTTGCTACAACATCACGTCTTAATATGGCTAACACACATTTACAATTTCTTACCCTGTTTTATTAAAAAAAATATATATACGCAAAAACACTGATAAAATTCCATATCAATTCATATTTCTAAGTATTGAGAATGCATATACTCTTTAACATTTATGTTACACATAATCCCATAGTTTGTGCCTCCTAATATATTTGTACATATAAATGTATCTTGTAAATGAATATCACATATTATAATGTTAACAACATTTTCATGATGTTATAATTTTTTCATCTTAATTTTGGACACAATGTTAAAAGAACACATTGGAATTACAATGTTGGATTGCTTATAATAAATGTCACCACTCATCAAATTTTCCATCATACAAAACTTCTTGCAACTTTTTAATTTATTTTCTTTTCTATGTCATATGATTATAAATTTTTGAAACTAAATATCTTACCCTCTTTATTTATACGCAATTGATTTAATATTGAGTTCAAGCATGGTTTATACTGTTACAAGTTTTATAGGTCTTAGATAATAATTTTTTAAGGTTGTTTTATAATTTTGATTGTTTTCATGTGAAAGTGTTTTGTCCAAGCAAGAACATATACCATGCATATTAAAGTATTTATATTGTGATTGATTCACAAATTAAAAATTTTAATTAATTTTATTTTTATTTTTAATAGATTTGAACTCTCATTTTGATTGTAATTCATATTTTAATTTTATTTAATTGTTACAAGCTTTTTTTTCTTTCTCAATCTTATTACATTATTATCAAAATATTAATAATTAAATGTTTCAATTACATTATAAATTTAATTAATATTTTTATTTTACTATACATTTTTTTTATTATCAAAATATATTTTAATACAAATATAAATACTTAATCACAAATATTATATTTATTACACTAGCTAAATTTTGTAATGAGCCCAACATATTTCACAAGATAAAATAAAGGTTAAAGATAATAGCGATGCAAATAAAACATAAAAATAGAATTTGTTCTAGTTTACTTAGTTGCATTGATAAAAGAAGCTTTAGAATGTTTTACACAATTAGAACAAGTAAAGTTATACAAAGGCTATATGTAGATTATATCTTTGAGATACTTTCAAAACTAAATAAATTATAAAAGCTTACAAACATTTTGTTAGTCTCTCCCAAAAAAAGAATAGCACAACTTTCACTCCAACAAATAATATTTTGGTTTTAATTGTAATCATAATTAATCCATGCGTATTATTCATTGTTGCGCTGAACTTACATTATAAATTTATATGCAAATTCAACTATAAACAATTTCTAATACAAAGACGAAGATTAACTACAACGTGACACTTGTTTAATATATACATATGTAAAATAAACCACAACTAATTGCTTTGATAGATAATGCATTCTTATTAAAAAAATTCTAATTTCAAATAATTTTATAGATATCTAAACTAGCAGGGTATCAAATTTTTTTATTGAGAAGAAGAGTTAAATTTGAAATTTCAAGTTTGTATGTGAGTCGTGTTTACAGTTTCAAAAATATATCAGTATAATACATATAAATTTTGAAAAAAGATTTTTTTAAAGGTTTACCATGCCGAACACTTAAATTATTGTTTGCAAAATAAGTTACAGCATACGAGACCATCTTATACTCCCCATACAAAAGATATCTAAGTGTAATTCAAATATGAGGTGTAATCGAAAGGGTTGTAGTCTAACTAGTGAGGATAATGGTTATTTATATCCATCCATCAAGGTATAAATCCATCTACATACCCAACATGGAGAGTTAAGTGGTTAAAACTAAGATCATGTTTTGGGTGTGATTTTAATGACGTGGATACCCTTTACTCTTGACTATTTAACCAAAAAAACTCGTTAATTTAGATGTATACTTACTCAATATTATAAATCTATTCTATATTTATTTCTAAAATATACATCGAAATATAGACGAAAATATCGATATTTTATATAATTTAGTGATTTCATATAATACCTTTAAATATATAATCAATCCAAAAAAAAAACCGAGATGTATATCATATATAAGTTATAGAGGTGTACATCATATATCATATAGAAGTTAAGTGAATGAATAAATTGAATGATAGGATTAGGAAATACACTCAACAAATTTAACGACATCTAATCAAAATCTAAAACTGACCAACTAAGGCTAAAGCAAAAACAAAAGCTGGCTGTCAATCATGATCATCAATAGGCATCATTCCCCGCCTTCATCAACGTCCCTCCTGCAAGCTGTTTGCGTCATGTAGCACGCGTTTCCCTACTATCTAGGTCTAAGTAAATTTAATTAACAGCCTGCATTAATCCTGTTGCTGATAAATCTTTTTTATAATGACATTAGGTATGTACCTACCTAGTTTAGTGTATGGTAGATACTAGACTGTATTTATTCCCTGGTTTGACCCAGACTGAACTAGGATTATGTCACTGTCAGAAGGCTTGGGATATAATTATGGCTGTTTATGTATAATGGTGTCCTGTGGGGCTTTTCAATGAATTTTTGGGGGGTGATAAAAGTGGTTTTTTTTTAAAAGGAAAAACTGGAGGGGACATGTATGGTGGGCACATGGCCGACAGGGTGGGAAAAAGAAAAAGAAAAACTGTGTGGGGAAACTCTTAGGACTTTTGAGGGGCCCTGTACTTTGGGTTGGGCTAAATTTAGTGGTTGGATAGATTAATGGATAATGAGGTTTAGGGGTAAATTAAGTGGTGGGATCGATGATGGTATTTGTTTATAAAGGGGGCTGCTTGCTGAGGTTGAGGCCCAAAGGCATGCTGCCTCGGAGCCTGTAGTTCTGTGATGTTCTGTTTCGCTGTGTTTTTTTTTAAATTAAAAGTTTTGGGTTTTTGTTGGGCTGCCTCTGAAGACGAGATATCATTTGAGTGTGTTTGTACCAGCGGGTCAGTGAGTAGGGTCGTGTGGAAAATTTGCACGGCAGTCGATGCAGCAAGGAAAAGAAATGAAATTCATTGCCCGTTTTTCTTGCTGATACTATTCCCCGTATCTTGCTATATTATTGTTGTTACTGCTGCCACCAGTTGGCAATTTGCAAAGCACGTTCACGGGTGTTGAACTGTGATACACCCATATCTGTATTTGTGTGCGCTTCGGAATGAAATTTGGCCTGTTCTGTGTGTAGAGCAAGAGAGGAAATTATGCCTATTGGGGCAATAAAACGAGATGATGGTGTTCTTTTTCAGGTCTCCAGCACCCTTGAATTTGTCTGATCTTGTGTTCTGAGCCACAGACCGGAGGCCTCAAGTCTCGTATCTTGTTTGAGTAGAGTACCCATATGGTATTCCGCATATTTTTGTGTTTGCAGAGTGAATTGGTGGAATTTTAAGTCTAGGGTATTTTGGAGTCTTTTGGATTCAAACATGAAGAAGGGTCCGTGTGTGTTTGTCCTGGTTTTTCTTTTTCATGTGTGTTTATCCCATTCATCTCATTCCTCTAATGCTAAGCTGCTTCTGGCCCTGAAATCTGCCATAGTTGATCCACTTGGGTTGCTGGACAGCTGGACAGAGACCAATTCTAGCCACCACTGTTCCTGGGCTGGGGTTCAATGCGATGCTTCCGATCGTATCATAAGCTTAGATATCTCGAACATGAATCTTTCTGGCCGAATTACTTTCCAAATAGGTCACTTTCATAGCCTCATCAATTTCACCGTTGCCGTCAATTACTTCACAGGCCCATTCCCTTCAGAGATCACCAATGCCATAGGTCTAAAATCCTTCAACATCTCCAATAATATCTTTGTTGGGAATTTTCCCTCCAACTTCTCCAGATTGAAGGCCTTGGAGATTTTGGACGTTTACAACAACAACTTCACAGGGCCATTGCCTCTTGAGGTATGCCAGATTCCTAAGCTGAGACATCTCCACCTTGGAGGGAACTATTTCTCTGGGAGCATACCACCCCAGTATGGTAAGTGGGAGCACTTGGAGTACCTTGCAGTATCTGGAAATGAGCTCCAGGGGAAAATACCTGCCGAGCTTGCAAATCTCGGTAAGCTTCATGAGCTGTATATAGGCTACTACAATGATTATGATGGCGGAATCCCTCCGGAGATAGGGGACTTAACCAACCTTCGTCGTCTGGATATGTCGGATTGTGGGTTGTCTGGTCCCATTCCTCCTCAGCTTGGGAATCTAAAGAATCTTGATACGATGTTCTTGCAAGTGAACAGCCTCTCTGGGCCTCTTCCTCCAGAGCTGGGGAAGCTCATGAGCTTGAAATCTATGGATCTTTCAAACAACGAGTTGACTGGAGAAATTCCAGAAGAGTTCTCAAAGCTCAAGGAGATGACGCTGCTGAATCTCTTCAGGAACAAGCTTCATGGTGGCATTCCTTCCTTTGTAGGGGACTTGCCCAACCTTGAAGTTTTGCAGTTGTGGGAGAATAACTTCACCGGTGGGATTCCGCAGCAGCTCGGAAGGAATGGCAAGCTGTTGCAGATGGATCTTTCTTCCAACAAGCTTACTGGTTTCATTCCTCCGGATCTATGTGTTGGTGGGATGTTGCAGATACTGATATTGCTTGAAAATCACTTCTTTGGCCCCATTCCTGGGACTCTAGGCAGCTGCATGTCTCTTACTAGAGTGCGGATGGGTCAGAATTACTTGAACGGGTCCATTCCAAAAGGCTTACTAAACCTTCCCAAATTGCAGATGATCGAACTTCAAGATAACTATTTGAGTGGCAGCATTCCGGAGCAAAATACAGTCACAATGAGGTTGGGTCAGTTGACATTATCCAACAACAGGCTTACAGGGTCACTTCCTGCATCTATAGGAAACTTCTCTGGCCTACAAATCCTCATGCTGAATGGCAATGACTTCACTGGCAGTATTCCTAGCCAGATTGGCAGTTTGAAGCAGTTGTCTAAGATGGATTTCAGCAGTAACAGGTTTTCCGGAGCCATACCTCCAGAGATTAGTCACTGTAAGCTTCTAGCCTTCGTAGATTTGAGCAGAAACGAGCTGACAGGACATATCTCCCAAGAGATCACCAAGCTGCGTATTCTCAATTATCTAAACATCTCTAGAAACCATCTGGTGGGAAGCATTCCCCGAGAAATTGAAAGCATGCTGAGCTTAACTTCTGTGGATTTCTCCTACAACAATCTCTCTGGTCTAGTTCCAAGTACCGGACAGTTCAGTTATTTCAACGCAACGTCCTTCGTTGGCAATGCTGATCTTTGTGGACCATATTTGGGACGTTGCAATGGCAAGTCTTCTCCAACACAAGCCCACATTAAAGGTCCATTGTCTTCAACTTTTAAGCTGCTTTTAGTCATAGGTCTTCTTATTTGCTCCATGGCCTTTGCAATTGCTGCTATTATTAAAGCAAGAGCTCTAAAGAAGGACAACACTTCAAGGCAATGGAAGCTGACTACATTCCAGAGGCTTGATTTTTCTTGTGAAGATGTTCTAGAATGCCTGAAAGAAGATAACATTATAGGCAAAGGAGGGGCTGGAATAGTATACAAGGGCCTAATGTCCAATGGAGAGGAAGTTGCAGTGAAAAGGCTTCCCGGAACAGGTAGAGGACCTTCTCCACATGACCATGGCTTCTCCGCAGAGATTCGGACGTTGGGTAGCATCCGTCATCGCCATATAGTGAGGCTGCTTGGCTTCTGCTCTAACCAGGAAACCAATCTGCTAGTATACGAATACATGCCAAACGGAAGCCTTGGAGAGCTCCTGCATGGTAAAAAAGGTGGTCATCTGCATTGGGATACAAGGTACAAGATTGCACTGGAGGCTGCCAAGGGGTTATGCTATCTTCATCATGATTGCTCTCCACTGATTGTTCACAGAGATGTGAAGTCCAACAACATCCTTCTGGATTCAAACTTTGAAGCCCATGTTGCAGATTTTGGACTGGCTAAATTTTTGCAGGACTCTGGAACTTCTGAATGCATGTCTGCAATCGCAGGCTCCTATGGCTATATTGCACCAGGTAACTTACTCTTTCTCATTAGTTTCAGTGGTCTATATAACTTACACTTTTAACATATGATCTTTTGCAAGTGGGTCTGTCAATTCTTGATGTATATCATACTTGTTAACATGTTGGGTCTACGAATTGTTGATGCTTTAACATATTGCGTCTGTGAATCATTGATGTAAAAATGCTTTTTTAACATATTGCGTCTGTGAAATGTCGACGTGTGTACGTTATCCAGAGTATGCGTACACATTGAAAGTGGATGAGAAGAGCGATGTATACAGCTTCGGTGTGGTTCTTTTGGAATTGGTTACAGGCAGAAGGCCTGTTGGTGAATTTGGTGATGGAGTGGATATTGTTCAGTGGGTAAGAAAGATGACAGACTCTACAACTGAAGGAGTTCCTAAGATTTTAGATGCGAGACTCTCAAGTGTTCCACTGCATGAGGTGATGCATGTGTTTTACGTTGCAATGCTGTGTGTTGAGGAGCAGAGTGTGGTGAGACCAACCATGAGGGAAGTTGTGCAGATCCTCTCAGAGCCTCCAAAGATAAAGCCTACAAATGAAGCTAAGTGCCCTTCACCAGTTGCAGATATCAAGGATTCCAAAGAACCTACTACTACTGCTCCACTTCAGTCCCCTCCTGATCTTCTTAGCATATAATAATATAAATGTTACAGACTATACCAATACTCTCTTTTTTTTTTTCTTTTTTGGTTGTTGGTGGGTATAATTTGGTTATGGGTGGTGGAGAATGGTTGTGAAAGGCAATCTCCCTTCCTGTAAAGACGGGTTATGTGCATTTTTTTAAGATCGTAGTTAGTACTATTTCGATGTGGGGGATTGATTGGTGGCAGCAGCTCTAATTCGAGTAGCTCTTTGATTCATCAGTTCAAAAAAAAAAAAAAAAATCATTGGGAATTGTAGCTGTCTCCTTTCAGAGAGAATGTATGCAATGTAGGAGCATATGACGAGAGTCCCAGCCAATGGAAAACAGAGCTCCGCTTCTCTCATCTCCTCTCCTCTCCTCTCCTCTCCTCTAGTCTCTAGGCACTGTTCTGTTATTAGGGATGGTGGTGAAATTGTGTGGGAATGAAGAATATACATGTAATTTTTCTTTTGAGAAGATGATGATAATGCTATGCACGTTTTTTTTTACTTTCTAACGGCTTCCATGGCGTGAATGAAAATATTCTGAAACCGTCAGAGTCTCGATTATATGCTGCTTACTTTACTCCACATGTGTTTTCTCCATTTGTCCTAAAATATCACTCCCATACAATTTGCATGACATTCCAAATTTCTTTAATATATATATTTTGGGATCTTTCATGCAAAGCAGTCCAGTCCAATCCATGGGCCCAACAAATTTTACAGATAACAGAGGCGTCGCGTCAGAATGCTTTTATCTTTTAAAAAACGAATCTTTTGGTTCATTGTTTTTTCTAAAAGCAAATACAAATTGGCTGAATTCCGAGCATGGCAGTTTGAAGGGGTTGATTTGTTATTTGTATAAATTAAAACGTACTGAAGTGACTTGTCACGTGAGTGCGCTCTAGGCTGTCACGCGATCATTATGAGAGAGAGAGAGAGCGAGGGGGAGGAGGAGCGCACTATGTAGCTGACTCATCTATCAAAAGATTTGGCAATTGGCGGTAACTCACTCACCTCTCAATTACACCACGGAACTGACTAGTCAGTCCACCTGCACCAAAAGCTATCGAATATCCAACCAAGATTTGTAGTTATCTGTTTTTTACCTATATAAAACTATATATTTTTCAAAAAGTGAGTGTTCTTAAAAATGAATACACACTAATTCGATGAAAGTCCCCTCCTCAACAACTCTCTATTAGATCATGTTTAAATGCCCCCTGAGCATGATTGGTAAGATGAAATAATCTTGTTGTAACTTTTAAATAAGTTTGGTGCATGCTTATAATACCAACCTCCACGTGGATCAAATGAACAATGCTCAACATGGTAGTGATTGTAAGAGGGGGATGATTATGTTGGCTAGCAATGCATTGTTGACAAGTGGAATAGGGACGAGGTTGTTCAAAGTGAAGTTGGGAGGGTGTTATGCCTATAATAGTGTATTGTCATAAGTGTATTTCGGTTATAAAATGGTTGATATATGGTGTACATATTATTTATTAGTTATATATATATTTTTTAATTTAATTTAAGGGAAATGGATTAATATTGGAAAAGGGTATGTGACTTTTTCATCAATTAAACATATGAAATGAGAAATATATATTAAATGCATGTTACATTATTTGCAAGAAAATTTTTAAGTGTCGATGTGGTGCCCTTTGAGTTCCATATAGATGCGAAGTTAGGGTGTTTGCTATTCATCCCTTTCTCCTAATTAGAACTATAGGGTTATCCCTACCCAATTATGTCCATAAATAGAAATAAATAGGCTCTTCTAAATAACCATAAGTCAAATATTCTATTACATTCCACTATTGTTGTGCATTCTTGGAAATGGCCATTAAATCACATCACTTTATTATCTTTGATGCACCAATATTTTAGATGTGTTTTTATTTTTGTATATTAAAGTGGATTTGCTATAGATGTATCGTTTTATTTTATAAAAGATATTATAACAAATTATATCATAATGGTGATTTTGGTGGCGAAGTTTGTAAGACAAAGACAAAAATAGAGCATTATAAAAAAGAAATCATTGGGAAGACAAATTCTTTAGCATGGCGATGAAGTTAGGGAGATATCAAAAGTGAGTGCCTACATATTACCCAATTTTGTTAGCATTTTTTTTTTATCTTGGCCTACATGCATATATAACTCTGTAAGAGTACTTAGAATTGTTGCAATTATGTTTTTTAATCAAACATAAGTGAAAAAATGTGGCCATTAATATCTTTCAAACTCGGAAGAATTTGAATATTTGATTGAAATAGTATACTCCAAAAATAAAATAAAAAATAAAGAGTGCAATTGTTAATATAGTTGGGGATAAAATCTTTGAAATTTTAGGATTTAATGGCCTTCACTTCAAATGGACAAAGTACAAAATATTGGAAATGTGTAATTACCTCTAACCCAAACAATCAATTCCCATAGGATGCAAAGTTGCTAAAAGCAAAATAAAATAAAATGTTATAGTGGCACAATTACATTCATTGGAAGCATAAAATCCACAAAATCCAATTCAACAATAGCTTTAAAAGATCATTTAACATCATCAACAATTTTTAAGGAACCCAAGGGTCTAACTCCTAACTCCAATCTAAAATCATGATCATGCCATTGAATTGATCTCTTAAAGTCTGCCACACAATGTCTACAAGCCTATCACTATCTTTCTAAACAAAACACCGAATTGAAAACACGGTCAAGGGAATGCTTGTTTCAATCATTGTTTGTCCCTGCAAGAGTACCTACTCATCTCTGGTGGCGATA
The DNA here is from genome assembly GCA_037957365.1 of Torreya grandis. Taxonomy (NCBI): domain Eukaryota; kingdom Viridiplantae; phylum Streptophyta; class Pinopsida; order Cupressales; family Taxaceae; genus Torreya; species Torreya grandis. The sequence goes on along the minus strand of JARHVA010000804.1, from coordinate 2,856,847 downwards.
GTTAAAAATAAGGATGAGTAATGGATAAATTGCCCAGACAACATCAAATTCGACAAGCTCAATGTCAAAAAGCAGTTTCCTATTCTTATTATTGATGAATTGAATGGTGTTGTTTTCCTTACTAAATTATATCTTCAATGGAGTTATCATCAAATCTGGGAAAGAGAAGAAGATATACATAAAATGACATTTCAAACACATAAGGACTATTATGAATTATTTGTTATGCTATTTGGTTTCACTAATGTTTTTCATTTACTTTTAAAAGCCTCTTCAATTCAATTTTTCATCCATTTCTTCAAAAAGTTGTGTTGGTTTTTTATTTAACTTTTAATGAAGTTATGGAATGTAAAACCCTAGGTTGTTAAAGTGCTAAAATAATAAATCAAGGAATACATATAACAATATCAACAACCACTGATTTGTACAATAATTGAATTGTTTGCTTAGCCTATAAATAGTAATAAATTACAAAAAAGATACTGAGTTAGAAAACTAACTGAGACGGAAAAGTGGAGCCTTGAAAACTGGTGCAGGGACAGTGCAAGGTGTCGTCAATACGAAATAGGAGTCAAAAACCCTATTGGATAGTAGCACTAGCCTCTGGATAATAACGCATTGTGCTAGTGTCTTAATACACCGCGCTAATGTCCTTATGCAACAAAGACAATGAGATTTTGGGTGGACCTTCGCCTATTTTTGATAACTCTGTGCTCATGTGACTGAATGATAGATCATTGTCTATTCCCTATTTTAACTAATTTCAATGCGAAACCCTAAGCCTCCATGTTTGTTAGGGTATTTGAGGAACATAAGTAGAAAAAAAGTGGCTTCAGTAGGATAGTCTAGATGTGACCTCAACCTCCCATGTGTTGAACGTTCCCTACATATTAATACCTCAAAAGGGGATCAACCTTGATGTAGTTTTCCTAATCTAAGTGCTGGTGCAAGTGCAAGTGAATGCTAGTATGAGTGTCAGTTTGAGTGTTTTGAGTGTGACTTGAGACTAGAAACCTAAGTAATTTGAGCTCTACGCTGTTGTAGATGGGTGTATGTAGAAGTAAGGCAGAATAGGGATTAATGACCTTGATTTACATAATTGTTTCTGAATATTTGCATTCGATTTCCATCTACGAGATAAATGAAAGTGGTATATATAATATATAGTTTTGGTGTTTGTTGAGACATGAAATGGGTTTAGGCCAACCCTAAGGTGCTTCGAAAAACATAAAGATATCTATTGGGGGTGAAAAGAGTAAGGAGACATTATCGTTGCCCTTTGCCAATAGCGCAGTGCGCTACTGTCTAAAAGGTCGCGCTAATGTCTAAGTGGCAGGAATGGGTGAAAAAGGGACTTGGGTGCCTAAGTGATGGCTCAATGCTATTTTCGGTATATCTGAGAATGGTTTGGACTCGCACAAAAGCTGGAAAATGATGAAGAGAGGCCATAATATAGGTCTAGGGCTAAGCTAAGATGGTCTCAAGTGACACTCATTGTACTAAAATGATGTTTTAGATGACTACATTTCCCACTCTTTATTTTAGAAATACAACAAAGCGAAATGACTAGGATAAATGAAAAAGAGATGTACCTAGGCTTACTTATGAGGTGAACCCTGTGAATCTAGGTCTGAGTCTGCAAAGTGCGTTCCATTGCGTACCCTGCAAATGAAACATAAATGAATCAGTCCTTAATAAACATCAAAAACAAAGACAAAGATGAGTAAAGAGGAAAGGAGTGAATACACCTCGTTGGGTATGTGAACCAATGCAAAAAACCTAGTGACATCTTGTGTGTGCTGAACCGATGGCTTGCTCAATAACTCAATTTGGCCTTGACTCCATCATTGCCCACCCATGTTTGGTGGATCATAATCTGTGAATAGCTTGGATTGGACTGAGGGCTTGTCCAACTCTTTATGTAGGTCTCTCAAGAACTCAAGTAGGTTATGACTCCATTGCCTACCCATATGTAGTAGATGCATATGAAATTGAAACTACGCAATGTAACTAAAACTATGTGATGTAATTGAAACTATGTAGGATGGCTATGGGGCCACTCAGATACTCTGAAATGCAAAACAACTTAGGGGCCACCTAAGAATTTTTAAATGTAAAATGGCTCAGGTGCCACTCAGGAATGCCAACTACTATAGACAGAATGAGGAAATAATCTGGAGTAAACTTGGTGTAAATGGTCTTTAGAGTAACATGGATAATGACATGGAGCTGCCATTTCATCTAAGAGAACTGGCGCCAAACTAAACAAATAGGAACAATGTGCCATGTACATGCCCCCAACTCTAATGTTTGTGTATATGGATTATGGATTGAGTCATAATGATCCGTGTCTAAGTATTTGAAACTGAATCATTAGTGATCATGCCACACATGATGACCCCAATCTAAGAAAACTTGTGTAATCTTTGTAAAATTGAATATATATTAAACCTGTCTGATAATCTAAGCCTAAGACTATACAAATCTACATTATAACTGTTGTACCTTTTTGATAATTCTAGAATTTTTTATTTTTGGGGTACTCTATAGCAACACGGTCCCCTAGTCAATAACACATTGTGCTAGTGTCCTTTGTGTTGTGCTATTTACCAAATATGTTGTTTCTATGCAAAACTAAGACTGATCTGTATGTGACTATTTTTCACTATGTTTTCCCGAGTCTAGGCTCTATAAACTATATTTTGAATGCATTAGGATGCCCTGATATCTGTGACAAACCCTTGTGAATGCCCCCTTTCTTGAAGAGAGTTGTTGAAGCTCTGGTTGGAACACAACTATCTACTAAGAAGGGGTGAATCAGTGGATTGATTTAAATTAGTCCTTTACTAATTTAAATATAAATTAAAAAGTATATGCAGAGATCATACACACACAAATAGACACAACACTCAGTGTACGTGGAAAACCTAGAATGGAAAAAACCACGATGAGAATAACTGTTAGAATCTACTATTCTAATCTAGCCTCACAATCAAAACTTCACTGGTTAAAATGTTTAAGGGCACCGACCCTAAGGAGAAACCAATCCCTTGATTTAAGAGCATCTACTTTAAGGAAGCACCTACTCCCTAACTGAGCACCAACTCAGCGCTTCTGATGGCACCCACCTATCAGATCTATTATGAAGCTACAACTTCATATTATAAAATTGACTCAAAAATGAATTCAGTTCTATGTTACAACCCTATTTTGTGACTGCTCATGTTATGCTCTGCATCTCTTTTCCTCTCCTCTCTCCCTCTCAATTCACCCTTTTTTTTATCACATAGTGTATTTCCTAGATAATGTATATATGCATTGGATCTAGGTCTCACATCTTCTCTATGTTCACACTTGGTCATTAACACATCACGCTCCATTTTTTTAGAACTCAATTCATATTTACTTAACGACAAGTTTCCCGCTTCTTGAATTCATACACCACCACCATAATTATCTATCTTTTACTATATTTAGCATATATCAGGCTCTAGTTTTGATACACATGACATTTTATTCAATTTAGATAGATTACAACAATCTATATCATTTTCTATGTCTAAAATACATCTTATCTGAGTGTTTTGTCGCTTGACTATTGAGATGAACACATCTTTAAATACTGATCATTGATCTTAAGTTTCACACCATGCTCCGATGATCATCGTTCAATTGTCCCAACTTTAAAACACAACCATTAGATCAAGCTCACGTGCTTCGTTAGATCTTTACGAGAGTTCAAACTTTAGCATTTCAAATTTAAAATGCATCTGTTGATCTTTGATCCGAGCTCTCGCATGCTGTTAGATCTTCAAAAGTAGCATGGACTTTACCTTTGTTTAACGTTAAGCATCAACACTTTAACCTTTTTGAAGTCACATGTTCTATTTATCTTCATTTCACGGTCACACGCTCACCATTAGATGCTCTGACATATTAATACACTCATTGGATCTCTGTCTGACAAGCTCTCGTGAATGTGACACGTCACTAGTTCGTTCACTCTTAGGTACCTTTGACATATTGACTTCGTTGCGTGTCATTGGATCTACACCATGCGATTAAGCGCTAACCATTGATCAAAATCAGACAAATCTTAAGTTAAGGACTTAAGAAAATATTAGTCTTTGATCATTGCTCCATGCCGGTAATCACTAGGTTGAAGGGACTTATTGCACAACAACGAGGAAGGCTTAAGTTATAACTTAAATGACCAGTTCCTACCTATATCTAATGAACATAAAAATAGAAGTGCTTGTGAACACCATGACCAAAAACCATAGGGTTTTACTAAGAAACCCTAATAATGGTTGAGAGTAAAGATAAATCATTTCTGAGCTCATTTCTCTTCATCTGAACCTGTAGACCATATATATGAGATGCACTTGAGAAACATATAACATATCTTCTATCAATTTCTCTGCAAATGGTCTAGAAATGGTCTTTGTAAAAGCATGACAACTTTATATGAAAATATTGCAACTTATAATGTGCAATTGTAAAACATGCGCTTCTCTCCATCAATCCTGCCTGATCCTCTGACATCAATGACTCCATAATGCCAACAATCTCCCTTTTGACATCAATGATAATTATATTGCCAACAATCTCTCCCTTTTGACATCAATGATAATTATATTGCCAACAATCTCTCCCTTTGTCATTGATGGCAAAATAAATGATCTAATTTTGTAATACATGCTCTACTCCTCCTCTAACATTGACTATAATTGCATTGGCTTATGATGAACGTGAGCTAATGCTATTCATACCAAAATTTCTCCCCCTTAGGCAATGGAATATTTTCCTAAACACACCTTGGACACATGCTTTGCTCTTTATTTGATAAACATAAAGATTTTACATAGAGCATTTGCACTTTTTCTCCTCCTTTGACATCAATGGCAAAGGGACTCTAACTTCCTCACTATTTGTCCAAAATTTTCTCTCCCTTCATCATATAAAGGAGTTTGTCCAAGAATATGGAACCATCAACTCATTAAAATTTTGCAAAAATATTCATACCTGATTTGCCTTTTCTCTCTTCTTTCAAGGATTAACAAAGGAGGTATGCCTTTTCTCTCTTCTTTCAAGGATTAACAAAGCTTCTATGATCCACCCCCTGGACTCATGCCTTATTACTAGGATCTAGTGATGTGATGTAGGAGCCACCACTCCCAATTTCTATCTCTAATACTCAAATTGTTCCTTAGAAAGAGGTTTAGTGAATATGTCTGCAATTTGATCCTATGTTGGCACATATTCCATTGTGACCTCTTGATCTACAACCTTTTCTCTTAAGAAGTGACACTTGATTGATGTGCTTAGTTCTAGAATGCATCACTAGATTATTTGAAATACTAATAGTACTTGAATTGTCACAAAGAATAGAGATAGGTGGTTTGTATTCTACCTTGATGTCTTTAAGTGTTTGCTTCATCCATAAGACTTGAGTGAAATATGCCACTGTTGCAACATACTCTGCTTCAACTGTAGAAAGAGTAACTGACTCTTGCTTTTTGTTCAGCCATGAAACAAGTTTGTTTTCAAAAAAAAATACACCACCACAAGTGCTTCTTCTATCATCCACACTTCTTATTCAATCAACATTTATGTATGCTGTCAAAGTGAAATCTTCACCTTTGGGATACCATAGGCCATAGTCAATTGTACTCTTGATATATCTAAAGATTCTTTTCACTGCATTGACATGTGATTCTTTGGGAGTAACTTGAAATATTGCAACCATGAATATTTCTTGCATGATATCTGGTCTTGATGCATCTAGGTATAACAAGCTACCTATCATTGATCTATATAAAGTCTAATTTGCATCAAGGGACTCATTCTTTTTGCTCAACTTACAACCAGTTATCACAGGAGTACCTACTCGTTTGTTGTCTTTTATTCCAAACTTCTTGAGCATTTCATTATCATACTTGGTTTGAGATATAAATATCCCTTCATAAATTTATGCTATCTATAGACCAAGGAAGAAATAAAATTATCCAAGCATAGACATCTCAAACTCATTTTGTATTTGAGTAGCAAAGTCTTTGCACATTATGTTGTTACTACCACAAAAAATGATATCATTTACATATACAACAACAATTAACATATGCTTACCTTTTAATTTGAAATATAGTTTTCTATCTGCAAAAGTTTTATTGAATCCTTGATGTTGTAGGTACTGGTCTAATCTTGAATCCCATGCTCTTGGTGCCTATTTTAGACCATACATAGCTTTCTTCAGTCTACAAATATAATCTTCTTCTGATAGCTAAAAACTTTCAGGTTGTTCTATGTAGACTTTCTCTTCTAGGTTCCCATTCAAGAAAATAGACTTAACATCCATTTTATAGACTTTGAATTTATTATAAATAGAGAATGCTAGAAACATTATTATGGCTTCCAATCTAGCAACTAGAGAAAATGTTTCCTCAAAATCTATACCTTCAACTTGTGTATATCCTTTGCACACCAATCTGGCCTTATCCTCATAAAAATTCCATCTTCATTGAGTTTGTTTTTAAAGACCCACTTTATACCTATTACATTCTTATTCAAAGGTATTGGAACTAATTCCCAAGTTTTGTTCTTTTCAATTTGGCTTATTTCTTCTTCTATATATTTTATCTAATTCTCATCCTTGCTAGCTTCAATATAGTTTTTAGGTTCAATTTCCGTTATCAGAGCAAAACTTACTTGCTCTTTATTCATTGCAACTCTACTTTTTATTTGAACTTCATTTTTGTTGCCAATGATCTACTCTATAGGATGATCTTTTTGAACAAATCTTGCAGGTGAATTTTCATTTACTTCTTCAGGCTCTTCATTAGCTACTTCCTCTTTAGACTCTGATTCTTCTTCATAGATGTCTCTGTCAGGTTTAACATGTTTCAAGCCTTCATCAACCTTGACATTGATACTCTCTACACTCTTCTACAACCTTTTGTTGTAATATATGTAGGATTTGTTTTGGGTGGAAAAACCAATAAATATTCTTTCATCACATCTTGATTCAAAGCTTCTCAACTTATCTTCATTTCCCCTGATGTAGCATTTGCTGTCAAACACTCTAAAATATTTAACAGAGGTAGGTTTTCATACCATAGCTCATAGGGGGTTTTATCACTATTTACTCTCAGTTGAACTCTATCCAAGATATATACTACTATTTGTACTACTTCTATCTAGTATCCATCAGGTAACTTGGCCTCTTTTACCATTGTTCTGGTCATCTCTTTGACTATTCTGTTCTTTTTTTCAACAACTCCATTCTGCTATGGAGTCCTTACTACAGAGTAATGCCTTTTGATTCCATTCTTCTCATAGTATTCTATTAACTCATTTGAGGTGAATTCTCCACCTCTATCAAATCTTAAGCATTTTATTTTTTGTCCAATTTCATTCTATACCATGGCCCTAAAGATTTTGAATCTTTCAAATCCATGAGACTTGTCCTTCAAAAAAGTTACCCATATCATTCTTGAGTAATAATTTATTATTAATATGAAGCATCTTTCTCCTTTAGATCCTCTTATCTTAGTAGGACTACAAAGATTAGTATGAACTAATTCTAAAGGCTTTGTAGTTGCATACTCCTTTGTTTGAAATTTGACCCTTGTTTCCTTGCCTTGCTAACATTCCTTACAAGTAGTGTCTACAGGTTTGGTTTTCTTAGGCATGTGTCTAAAACACTTATTTGAGCTCACTTTTACTAGGTTATCAAAGTTGACATGACCCATTATTCTATTCCATAACCAACTCTCATCAACCTTTCCTATCAGATATCTATTACCATTCACTTCACTAAGATTATAAATATTGCTTTCAGTTCTTTTCCCTTCTGTAACTAATCTTCCAGATCTCTTTATATTAAAAATTTTTATATTAAATGTGACGTTATATCCATTATCACATATTTGGTTGACACTTAGCATATTATGTTTCAATTCTTCAACATAAAGGACATCATGTGTAGGTAAATTTTCATCTATGTTCAAGGTTCCTTTACCATAAATTTTTACTGCAGTATTTTCACCCAAGCTAACAGATCTTTCCTTACATATACTTAGTTTGATAAACTTGTTCTTGTCACCATTCATGTGTTTTGAGCAACCACTGTCTATTACCCACAAATTTTATTCCTTGACATGGAATGCAGTTTGAGCAATCATAGATTGTGTAACTTTTTGATCTTTTACTTTCCACACATCCTTAGGTTTTTTGTTTGACTTATTTTTTTTCCAGAGACGTGAACCTTTATTCACATTGGGAGGCATGATTTTATTTTTAATTTATATTTTTGGTCTTACAAAGTTTGTTCTACATTGTTTAGCTATGTGATCAAAATTATTGCAATTATAATATATTACATTTGTATCTAACAAGGGTGCAAATGAATTTTTGCTTATAAAGTTTGTTCTCCTTTTAGGTATAAATTTAAAATCACTAGCCCTATGACCAAACTTATTACAGGTATAATAATAACCATAGAAAAATGAAGAATACTTGTTCATAACATATCTTTGTGCAGGGTGAGAAAATATTCTTAACTCTGGATTTTTGAAGCCTCACCTTTATGTAACCATTTGCATTATCTACCTTTATCTTCTGCATCTTCCTTGAGTTTGTAGAGATTGACTCATTGTTCTTCTTCTTTTCTCCTTTAGCTTTCTTCATATCAGCAGTGCTTGTGTTTATCTTTGTATCTCTAAAGACATTCATGCAAGATTTTTCTTTCTTTGTTCCTTTATCATATAAATTTTTAGATGTACTGGTTATGGAACTTTTCCCTTTTTCAAAACCAAGACCAGTTTTTTTTTGATGGCTTTTGAGAGTTGATCAATTCGTCAAGAATTTTTGAACTTCCTTTCAACTTCGGACTTTTGTCTATTTGTTCTTTATATTTTTCAAGTTATTTTTTCAAAGCCACTATTTTTTCTTCTAACTTCATGCATTCATTAGATTTAGATTGTAGTTAAAATTTGACTACATATTATATTCTTTTAGCCTCTTCAACTTGTGTCTTTAGGCTAACTAATATTTGATTAGATTTTTCAAGACTCTTGGATACTTTTTTTAACCTCTTTTTGTGCCTACTTATTCTACTTTGAGTTTTCTTTTCTCAGCGTTTCAATTTCATCTAGACCACAAATGAGTTCACCCTCTAGATCCGCTTCTCCTTCCTTTATTTCATCTGAGTATTAAACTTATTTTTCTGATCCACATAAGTTGATTCTAATGTCATGAATAGGAGTTCATTTTTCTTAGCCACAAAAACACAATCATGGTCATTATCTAAACTATTATTATCATCTAATGAATCATTATCTTCTCTTGTGTATAGGCCCTTCTTATTTTTAAAGAAGTTCTTCTTGGAGTAATGAGGTTTCATCTTTTTACTATCCTCTTCTTGCTCAAAATTATCTTTTTTGTTATAAGTGCATTTAGCAACAAAATGTCTTACCTTATCACAGTTAATGCATTTAAAGGGTAATTTACCTTTGTATTTTCCAGACCCTTTTCTTAATTTTATGACAACGTTGGTTTCTTCTTCATCAGTCTCCTCAGATCTAGATGTAGGTGTTTTTGCTTTTACTTGTTTGGATACTTTAAATGTAACTTCTCTCTTGAAAGTATCTGCTTCTCCCATTCTCATCTCATAGGCTATGAAGGTTCCATGCAACTCATCTATAGTGAGCTTATCTAAATCTCTTGCTCCCTCTATTGCAAATATTTTAGAATCATACTTGGATGACAGAGATCTTAGGATATTTTTGACAATGATCGAATCTTTCATCTCTTCTCCAATTCCTCTAATTGCATTAATTATTTTATCTTCTATGAGGAGGTAGTCTATAATTTTTTCTTTTTCATTCATTTTAAGACTTTCAAACTTGCCTCTGTATATTTGTAGATTGGATTGCTTTACCTTATCATCACCTTCATATATGCTCTTCAACTTGTTCCATACATCATGTGTAGTTTGACAATTCATGACTTTAACAAACTTTGAGTTAGACAATCCACAAAGGATAACATTCCTTGCCTTGGCAATGATTTCATATGATTTATTGACAGCCTACTTGGTAGGAGTTGTAGCAGACATTGTATATCTATTTACAATAGACATCCATACATCAAACCCTAATAAAAATAAATATGTTTCTATTCTAATGTTCCAAAATGCATAATTTGATCCATCAAAGAGAGGTGATTTATTTGAAAAAGAGCCTTCTTGACTGGCTATTTATATTCACTATCTAATATCTACTTGAGCTGATTAATCTTCTTTTAAGAAACCAAGGCTCTGATACTAATTGTTGGAATACAACTATCTACTAAGAGGGGGTGAATCAGTAGATTGATTAAAATTAGCCCTTTAATACTTCTAATATAAATTTAAAAGTATATGCAGAGATCATACATATACAAATAGACACAATACACAATATATGTGGAAAATCGAGTGTGAAAAAAACCATGATGAGAATAACTGCTATAATCTACTATTCTAATCCAATCTCACAATCAAAACCTCACTGGTTACAATGTTTAAGGACATCGACCCTAAGGAGACACCAATACCTTGATTTAAGAGCACTTACTCTAAGGAAGCACCTACTCCCTAACTGAGCACCAACTCAGCTCTTTTTATGGCACCCATCTATTAGATCTATTATAAAGCTACAACTTTAGATTACAAAATTGATTCAAAAATGAATTTAATTCTATATTACAAACTTGTTTTATAATTACTCATGTTTTTCTCTACATCTCTCTTCCTTCCTTCTCTCTCCCTCTTAATTCAACTAATTTTTATCACATAGTGTATTTCCTAGATGATGTATATATGCATTGGATCTAGGTATCACATCTTATCTATGTTCACACTTGGTTGTTAACACAACACACAAAGTTAACACACCGCACTCCATTTTTTTGGAACTTAGTTCATATTTCTTTGCCGACAAGTTTCCCACTTATTGAATTCACATACCACCGCCATAATTCTCTATGTTTTACTATATTTAGCAAATATCAGGCTCTAATTTGGATATACATGCCATTTTATTTAATATGGATTGATTACAACAATCTATATTGTTCTCTGTGTCGTAAAATGCATCTTACTTGAGTGTTCCATTGCTTGACTATTGAGATGAAGAAATCTTTAAATATTGACCATTGATCTTAAGTTTCATGCCATGATTCGATGATCATCATTTAATTTCCCCAAATTTAAAATGCAACTATTAGATCAAGCTCACACACTCCATGAGATCTTTGCGAGCTTTCAAACTTTAACATTTCAACTTTAAAATAAATCCTTTGATCTTTGATCTAAGCTCCTACGTGTCATTATATCTTTAAAAGTAGCATGGACTTTACCTCTATTTATCATTAAACATCAACACTTTGACCTTTTTGAATCCATGTGCTCCATTTATCTTTATTGCATGATCACACACTCACCGTTAGATCCTCTGATAGATTAATACGCTCATTAGATCTCTGTCTGACAAGCTCTTATGAATGTGACACATGTCACTAGTGCATTCATTCTCAAGTACCTTTAACATATTGACTTCACTGCATGTCATCAAATCTACATCATGCAATTAAGTGATAATTATTGATTAATCTCAGATAAATCTTAAGTCAAGGACTTAGGAAATATTAAAGTCTTTGATCACTGATCCAAGCTAGTAGTCACTAGGTCGAAGGGGCCGATTGCACAATGATGAGGAAGGCTTAAGTTATAACTTAAGAAACTTGTTCCCACCTATATCAAGTCAACATAAAAATAAAAGTGCCTATGAACACCATGACCAAAAACCATAGGGTTTTACTAAGAAACTCTAGTAATGAATGAGAGCAAAGATAAATAATTTTTGGGATCATTTCTTTTCATCTGAACTTGCAGACCATATGTATGAGATGCACTTGAAAAGCACATAACGGATCTATCAATTTATCTGTAAATGATCTCTGTAAAATCATGACAACTTTATATGACAGCATTACAACTTATATTATGCAATTTTAAAACATGCTCTTGTCTCCATCAATCCTACTTGATCCTCTGACATCAATGGCATCCATAATGCCAACAATCTCCAGTTTGACATCAATGAAAATCATATTGCCAACACCTTTGTAATAACCATCTTAAAAATAAAAGTTATGCATCATATGTGTTAGGCTAAAAACATATGATATATACATGACCTTATAATGTAGAATAACCTGAGCATAGCCAGGTAATGTATGATGTATGTTAGATCTAGCATTCACAAGGTTGTCAATAGAGATATAACAATGTAAGCATGTATATGAACATCAAATATGGATATAATCTGAGTAAAGAACTAGGGGGATGGGGAATGATGACCATCAAGGCACCCAAGGAGGAAAGAGAGATGTATGAGGTCTCTCATGGCATCACAAATTAAGTGTGCAAACAATAGGCAAGAGATAAGTGTCATGGCCATGACGTATATATGAAATTATACATACAAACACCTAAGGTATGCAAAGTAGGCCAAGGGGCCATAATACAAGAGACATGGGCATGTGTCACTAAGTATGAGAAAGATAATACACACAAGGACATGTTCAAATCTCCATATATACAAAGAGAAAGTAAGGTTGGCTTAGAGCCACATGGAAGGACATGTTTGAATTTACACATACACAATCAAGAACGCACACAAAAGGACATGGGCACATGTCTAAAGCATAAATATAGTGAAGGGAGTGGCTAAGAGCTATAAAATAATGGCATATTCAAATGCCTTCGAATATATGTAGAAGCAAAGAGATACAATCAGATCTAAACTAGTAAAGCTAGAAATAAAAGTATGCATAACATGTGGTACAATTCTTTATAAGAGCAAAGATGTACATAAGCCGAGTCTATAGTAGTGGTAGTTAGAAAAACAAATTAGTTTAGTATATAATGATATAACTTGGTAAATCAGAAGCTGTGTATTATAATGCTCGTAATGGGCAAATGTATCAATGTTACATCTATGTGTGTGCCCCTAGTTGGTGAATAGTAGTAAATCTAGATCTAAGTGGAGGACCTGAGTCCTATAATAATTTGTGAACACTTGAAAGAACAAGTTAAGCATGTATGTATGATAAAATTGAGCACACTATCATAGATAGCATATGTAGTACCTAGAAAATAGAAGGAATGTAAACATGGAAATGCATACAATCTAAAATTCATATTTTGAGAGTAATATTTGAATGTTTTTGTATTTTGTGAGTATAAGCTATGTTCATGCAACATAAAAATGAAACTATATACAAGGAGAAAAATAAGATAAACTATGTAAAAATAAATTGAGTTTTCTAGATATGGAATCTCCTTAGATGCATGATGTTCAGTGGATTCTTTACTACCTTATCATCAAGTGAAGCTAGATGACATACCTTGGGGCTAAGCTTTTCTGTGATTAAGTATGGGCCAAGCCAATTCGGTTTGAACTTTCCTTTTGTCTCTTCTTTGGCATTGATGTTTCTAAGGTTCTCTTTGAGAATGATATCATTGACTTCTAATTCTTTGCTATGAACATGACTATTATATGCCTGCTGGATTCATTTATGGTATGATTTGAGGTGATCTGTGGCTTGGATGAATGTGTGATCCAACTATTCTAATTCATGTAGACATTTTAATATGTATTGGTCATCTATGATAAGTCCTTTGAAATAAACTCATAGGGATGGGATTTCTAATTCCAACAGAATAACCACTTTAGTTCCATAAATTAGTGAATAAGGAGTAGCTCCTGTCAGTGTGAGAATACTGGTGTGGTAAGCCCTAGTGCATAAATGAGTTGAGTATGCCAATCATCACCATAGGATAGTGTTAATTATCTTGTTTGTAGCTTTTGCTTGACCATTACCCTATGGGTAGTATGGAGTAGAGAATGCGTTTCGGATATTGTATTTTACACAAAATTTCTTCACTATTTTGTTCGTAAATGAGGTTCCATTATCTGTAATGATGGACACTGGTAGGCCAAAATAGGAAATGATGTTTGTAATGAGAAAATGATATATCTTATCCTTTTATGATTGTAATGGGATGGATTTCACCCACTTAGTAAAGTATTATATAGCTGTAATGATAAATTTATGTCCCCCTATTGATTCTAGGTTGATTTTACTAATGAGATCAAAGCCCCATAGCATGAATGGCCATGGGAGATAATAGGTTGTAATTTTTGTGAAGGAACATGGTGTAGATTGTTATGTCATTGAAATTTATCACATATTTTAGCATATTCTGGACATTTTGGTTCCATGGTGGGCCAATAATATCCTTGCCAAGATAATTTACATGACATCTTTTTCCCACTAAAATGGCCATCACATTCATTTTCATGTACTAGGTTGATGGTCAACTTAGCTCTGTCAAATGTCAAACATCAGAGTAAGTATCTATCAAAAGATGTATCACATCTCAATTCCTCTCTAGACTTGTTAACTCACTAAATTGGGATTTTTGTGGTTAATTATTACTTAATTTACTATTATGGTAAACTAAATTTATATATGATGATTTATGGATAGTTGTATATTACTTATTTGCATGATCTATAGCTTGTTAGTTAGCTTTACATGAGTTTTATTATGCATAATGATCATTGCTTATTCAATTTTGTTATGTTTTAACCACATATTATTGGTTAATAATGATGTGGGATGACTACTATTTGTTTTATAGATGTGGATGCAGGAGATAGTCTACCCTCTAGACTGATATAGAGGGAAAGTATCATCGGAGAGGGTGGAACATTTGACTATATTGGAGGCTGAGAGAATAGACTATGAACCCTACACACACCACGTAACATAGTTGCTTTCTTGATTTATGTTTTGATAATTATATGCTTGCACTAATCTTATAATGTATTCAATTCAGTTATGTTTCCATGCTTATATGGTTGGTGTTGTATGAAACTCTAATCCTTATATGTAGTAGATATGATGTGCTTGCATACTGATAGTGTCTTGTTGGTGTGTGAAGTTATAAATATATTGTGTATCAGTATTTTCTTAAGGTTGTCTTATGTGATTATTTTGCTATGTTATCTTGCATATGATTGAAAACCTATCCTAGTAAAGAAATGCTTAACACCATAGTGATAAATTATTGGTGAGTTATAAAATTTATTTTCACATGAATGAGTGAGCAATTGTTAGTCAAGCTTATGAATATAAGGCTCTTTTATCAATAACATTTAATATTCATTTAGTGGATTTATGGTAAAAAATGAAAACATGATAGGAAAGTGTTAGGGTTCAATAGGGTATAATATGCAAATATTAATGGTGTAGTATATAACACCAAATAGTTTAAAAGAATTTTTAATTAATAATCATTGTCTATCTTGACATTTCAATGTGAACCTAAAAAATTTATTATGATGTTGCAAATTTGCATGGCCAATCTATGCATGAATCAATATAGGGTTTTGAATGAAATTATTTTCTTAAACCATTTATTGCATGTTGGATTGGGTCAGTTAAGGTAGTAAAGTAGAAGCCATGCCAAAAAGTCTGGTATTATGGAGAATTTTTCATGATCCAAACTGATAGTGAGTAGAGGGAAGTTTGATATGATGATAGTGTTTATTTGGGCATGCAAAAATGAATGAAAAATGATAAAATGAGGATTTTGGAAGAAAAGACACACAAAGGCGGTAGAGAATAAAGGGAGAACGAGGATGAATTGGTTTTAGATAGAGTCATCTCTCATCATCAGATGAGGAGAAGCTACATTAGAGGTAGGGTTTATATTTTATGATTATCTCAGTATTGTCATATGTAACCATGAGTTATGTTGGTTTAGAGTTTTAAAATGCATAGAGAAGTCATTTGATTTATGGATTTATAGATTCAACCCTATGGATGGAGGTTCTGTATCCACAGGATCATATATATACGAACCCCAGGAACACATTTCATGCTTATATTTGACAATAAAAATTTAAAACCCTACTGTAGTTTCAAATCAACCCAAGATGTATCTTTTGGTAGCCATAAGCCATAAATTAAAGGTCATAACATTAGATTGTTATATTTGGACATTATAAACTTTATTACGATTCATTAGTGTTGATTTCATGCATGTGAAATGTCATTTAATTGATAGCTATATCATATCCTCCATAGTTGATTTGTACAAATTTTTTATGGTCAGCCGTAGTATATGGGACATTTGTGGATGATTTTTTAACCCTATTTATGCTTGAATAGTGCATATGGGAATTTAAGGAAATAATAATGGATGAGGGTATTACTTTAGGGGAATGGATGCAATGTTTAACCCTACTGTACATTCTTGTGTTTAGGTTATTTAATTTATATGGTTGGATATAGTATTCCTTTGAAGTTATAGTGATGGTGTATACTCCATCATATTGTCATTTTTTATTAATCTACTGTGTACAACATTTAGGGGTTGATTCTTGACTCTAAAAAAAACTCCTCATTCTTTTTGAATGATGT
Organism: Torreya grandis; assembly: GCA_037957365.1. NCBI lineage: Eukaryota > Viridiplantae > Streptophyta > Pinopsida > Cupressales > Taxaceae > Torreya > Torreya grandis. The sequence goes on along the minus strand of JARHVA010000804.1, from coordinate 2,840,308 downwards.
TTACTTCCATACAACATAAGGATGCATAGATTTTAATTAAGAGGGAAATGTCGAGGTCATACACTTTATTACATAAGATTTTATGGCATTTTTCAACTACTGTTTATCCTTTGTTTAAATAGAGTAACCATGGAAATATGGTTTGAAACACTTTGAGAAAATATATCACTAGTGTACAACAATAATATTATTACTTGGTTATGAAACAATTTAAAAAATAAAAGGGCATTAAGATGTATGGTGGTTGGGTTTAATTAACTTTTGGTGTGGACACGACTTCACATACTTAGTGTCACTAAATAGGTATATTTGATGTAATCTAATTGAGTTGTGTGTGAGAAATCGACTGATCTTAGAGATCTAAAACTATATAAAAATTTATCCAAAGTAATGTTCATAGTTTAAACACCATCATTTTATCTATTTGATTTAGTTTGTATGTATGCACGATATCATGTTAGAATGGATCTCTTTATGATATGTTGTATGTAAAAGTTATCTTACAACACATGGGTTATAGTTTATTTGTCGATGCTCGCTACATTATCATCTGCTCATGGTACATTATCATCTGCCCATCCATGAAGGAAGGGATATTCTCTAGTTGAAATATTGTGTGGGGGATCTATGGTCCATGGTTGGTGTGGAAAAACACTCCGATGATGATCTACCTCCCCTCTATCAATCAACTGATAGAGACTACATTCATGACTACTTATGGATATTAATGAATTTATTGAGACTCGTATGTTCTATGGAACATTGTATAATTGTAAACTAATATCTAGTTTACAACTATGTAATTTTTATGACATTTTTTAGTTACAACAGTTGGCTATTCACTATGTAAAGTTTTGCTGTATATTTTCAATAGTGGCTGAATTGTAAAATTATAGCAATGATTCTATTTAAATGATTTTGTTATGGAAATCATATTTATGATTATGTTATTAATTATTAGCTAAATGGATCAATTGGTAAACTTATGGATTTGGTTAGTTTGTTTTTAATTGATGCACTAGTTAAAGATCAATTGCCTTAATAGTTAAGGGAAACTGAATTGAGTTAGTGTATGATAAATTTAATTCTTGTTTCTACCTAATTTAGGTTAAACCTAGTGGGGTTATAACAAGATCATTTAAATAAGTCCCTGATGATGATGATGTAATGGAAAGAATTTCTCTTTAATTTGTGCCTATTGTTCTTAGTGAAAGTATCTAGTGTGATAGACTTGTGTGGAGAATTATATATATCAAAAAACTATTTAGATGTTATTGTACTATGCATGGTAGCTAAAATTGTTAGAGCCATGAGGTCACCCTAGGATACCGATGGTGACTGTCACCATTTTATAGTGAAGCTATCCTGATCATCATTAATGCCAATGGGGATTAATGATGTCGCACTTACCATTGCATCAACATGACGATTATCTTTACGAGGAATATTTTCAATAGAGAAGTATTCAAATTGAGCATGTAGACATCAAACCATATTCTTGTAGGGAATTAAACTTTCTTCCTTGGTTTGGTAGATATCTGTAACTTGATTGATGACGAATTGTGAATCCCCATAGACCTTAATAGATTTTATTTGGAGAGCCTAAGCTGCTTTGAGGCTGAGGATAGATGCCTCATATTCTATGATATTGTTTATACATGAGAAAATTAATCGATATGCAAGTGGTACTATGTGCCCAAGTGGATTGATAAATACAATTTCAACTCTGATGCCTGATGCACATCTAAAATCATCAATGAACATTGTCTATGTGTCAGAAGTGATGTTTTAAGCAATGAAATCATCTCAAAAATTATCATTGATAGGATTGGTATCTATTTTACTGAATTTGGGAAACTATAGGTTTAATTTCCTAAATATTAAAGGGGTTTGGATTAAGAAGAAAATCAGTAAATAAATGTGCCTTATTAACCTACTAATTTATTAAATCTAGAAGTGCTTAATTGATTTATACAAATAGAAAACAGGGGGATAAAGAGTAAAACCTAGCTGATTCTGGGCTGAGATAGAGGAGATAGAGGTTGTAAATTGTTGATCTGGCTGGGCAGACTGTCAGAAACAAGATCTAAAAGTCTATTTTATACCTGGATAGGAGCATTAGAAATGGGACACTTGGATGTCCAATGTTGTAGTCCAATTTTTGGTGCTATAGTCCTTAGTATTTGAGCTTTCGAAGCTTTTTAGGTTCTATTTGATTGCTCTAAGAGACCCTATGCCTAAAATATTGAGTCCTGGTTGTTCATGAAGATCTATGTGAAATTGATTTTGTATTCAAGGGTCTTAGCTCTTCTTTATGCTTGATAGGTGATCTCAAATCCAACTAAAAAAAGGGGTTAGTGTGTAATATGCACTGAACATGTGATCATACCCTATGTGTGGGCACGTTGCCTACATACCAAGATTCTGAAGAGGGATCAAGGCCAATGCAGTTCTCCCAATTTGAATGTGTATTATGCAATCTTGTGAAAGAAATACAAGTGTATGTGAATTTTGTTAGGGTGTGGAGCTAAAAGCTTCACCTAAGGCAAACAGGAGGAGGAGGTTTTTCGCAGCTTGATAGTCACCGACGTCGACAGGCCACCACCGACGTCGGTCAGGGAAATCATAGAAGGAAACTGGCATCGACAGGAGATCGGCCGGCATCGGTCACCTCCAGTCAGGCAGGGACTGACGTCAGTCACCTGTAGTGGTCAAAATTGCTATTGACGAATAGTCAGTTAAGTGAATGCGGAGTTTGCATGTTAGAGACCAGTTCGAGTCTTTGAGCCGCCCGTCTAATTAGTGTATGCATGAGATCTATATAATAGACTCATGGGCTGTATTATTAAGTGTAGAACTTGTAGAACCCAAGTGTGGAGCTTGGAGAGTTCTTCCCATGGTGGAATCAAGTAGGATTCCCCATGTATGTAAGATCAGGTTTGATATGCAGGGAGTTGCAGGGTCATGGAAGAGATCTACATGTGATAAGTAAGATCAGGTTGGTCTGCAGGGAGATGTGTGAATGCGAGGTTCAGAAAGGAGATCGGCGGGGGAGCTAGATCCAAGGTGACGACAATACATCAGGAGCAAGATCATGGTGAGATCTACTTGGAGTACCGATTCATACTCGGTTGTACTGGATGTACAATGAGGTGAACAATAGCTTGTGTAAGTTGTTAGTTGTGACCTATGAGAGAAGATTACTCAGGTGGGAAGATTACTTGGAGCCCTTGAGGAGGAAGCCTCACAGAGGTGGAGAAGAGTGTGATCTCTTTTGTAATTTCCTTTGTAATGAGTTGAATACAATTATGTGTTGCCTCTCAGTTTTTGTGTTATTTCTCATTGATAGTTATTTGTTTTTCTGGGTATTTCTGCATGTTTAAGTTGCTTATACATTGGTAATCATGTGTGCTCTTAAATCTGACAAGTTGTGTCAGAACTTTAGGGAACTTTAGTCCTGTCAAATGGTATCAGAGCTTGGTTGCAGGTTTAGAGCTTGATATCCATAAGTGGTATCAGAGTGAGGTTGGACGTTCTCAGAGCAAGCTTGACTAACAGGTGGTTCAGATCTGTTAAGTTTTGTTGATTATAGGTTACTCACAGGGGTTGCTGTTTGAGTGGGAGTATAGCAAGGCAGAAGGATGGAGAAATTCAGGCACAGGTGGAGTACCACAGGGAGTGTGGTGGGTTGTCTTCGAGTGGGAACTTGAAGAGGAATACAAGCCAAGATACAGATTAGATAGAGTATTGGTATGGGTACAGGTATAGCTCTTTATCTCCAAGTGGGAGATTGTTAGGGTGTGGAGCTAAAATCTTCACCTAAGGCAAATAGGAGGAGGAGGTTTTTCACAGCTTGACAGTCATCAATGTCGATAGGCCACCACTGACGTCGATCAGGGGAAGCACAGAAGGAAACCGGCATCGGCAGGAGATCGGCCGACGTCGGTCGCCTCCAGTCAGGCAGGGACCGATGTCGGTCACTTGTAGCGGTCAGAACTGCTATTGACGAACAGTCAGTTAAGTGAATGCAGAGTTTGCATGTTAGAGACCAGTTCGAGTCTTTGAGCTGCCCGTCTAATTATTGTATGCATGAGATCTATATAATAGATTCATGGGCTGTATTGTTAAGTGTAGAACTTGTAGAACCCAAGTGTGGAGCTTGGAGAGTTTTTTCCATGGTGGAATCAAGTAGGATTCCCTATGTATGTAAGATCAGGTTTGATATGCAGGGAGTTGCAGGGTCATGGAAGAGATCTACATGTGATAAGTAAGATCAGGCTGGTCTGTAGGGAGATGTATGAATGCGAGGGTCAGAAAGGAGATCAGCGGGGGAGCTAGATCCAAGGTGACAACAATACATCAGGAGCAAGATCATGGTGAGATCTACTTGGAGTACCGGTTCGTACTCGATTGTACTGGATGTACAATGAGGTGAACAATAGCTTGTGTAAGTTGTTAGTTGTGACCTATGAGAGAAGATTACTCAGGTGGGAAGATTACTTGGAGCCCTTGAGGAGGAAGCCTTACAGAGGTGGAGAAGAGTGTGATCTCTTTTGTAATTTCCTTTGTAATGAGTTGAATACAATTATGTGTTGCCTCTCAGTTTCTGTGTTATTTTTCATTGATAGTTATTTGTTCTTCTGGGTATTTTCGCATGTTTAAGTTGCTTATACATTGGTAATCATGTGTGCTCTTAAATCTGACAAGTTGTGTCAGAACTTTAGGGAACTTTGGTCCTGTCAAATTTGGAAAAGATTGAGATGATTCATGATTGGTGTGGGATCTTGGATATGATGGAAATAATAGTGGTTGGCTATATGTAGAGAATAAGAAGATTTGTTTGAATGTGTTTTAGTATATTTCTCGCTTATGCCTTTTGAATGATTTCCAACCCTTCTAAATGACTTTTGAATTGGATTTTATAGGGAAACTAGTGATCCTGAGTTAGATGAACTTACATTAGGCTGATAAGAGAAAAGATAAAGATTCAAGAAAATCTGACTGTTTGAGACTATTGTGTACTTGGAAAACAATGCTAGAAAGTGGACATTCTAGGTCCCAATGCTATAGTCCAACTTATGGCATTGCTATCTAGGAGGAAAGGGATCCTAGGGGATAGATCTGTGCTTGAGAGAGGAGTTTGGGATAGTAGGGGCTAAATCTAGAAGGCTTTAGATGACTAAGAAACTGTGAAAATATGCCTAAATGTGTTGTGTAAGGGAGTAAGAGAGACCTATGGTTTGGGTATCATAAGTCATGCTCAAGTTATATAAATTGCATTTTAATATGACTATATTTGTCCCCCTTTTATTCTAAGTATGTAATAAAGTGAAATACTAGGATAAAGAAGAGAAAGAGAAATGTACTTAAACTTATCTATGAGGCTAAGTCCAAGAATATGTGTGATGTTGGATTATGCATAGTGAGAGGACATTGTACTATGTAAGTCTACAAAAAGGAAAGCAAAAATAGATCAGTTCTTATTAGATATGCTATATATAAAATAAGAATGTACAAATCTGGGTAAAGAGAAAGGAAGGAAGAGAAAATAATGAATACACCTCATCAGGTATATAAACCAATACAAAACTTATTATGCTATTGGGTTATGCTGGGTGATGCTAAAATTATGCTGAACCAAGAGTTATATCGATTAATGAGCTGAGTGCTCAATCCCTCAAAAGTTGGCTCAAGAATATAAAGGCAAGGCCTTTGGCTCCATTGTCGCCAACTATGTGAAGTTAATGAATCATGTGTGTGCTAATCGATGTTTGGACCATGTGTCTAATCCCTTTGAATAGGTGGCTCAAGAATATAAAGGTTACCTAGACCTTTGGCTCCATCATTGACCCATAATGTGAAGTTGAATGAGAAAATACTAGTATAGATGAATGTCATATGAGATGGCTCATGGATGCCCTAAATGTGCTATGATCTGACAATGTTGGCATGGTTAGCCAAATGTAAACTAGAAACTAGGCCACTTCAAAAGATGGAGATTGGACTTGTATAGAAGTCCCTCCTAAAATTGGAATCAAGGCTTAGAAAGCCACTCAGAAACTTAGGTACATGGGAATCAAACTTGTATAAAAGTTTAATTGAATGTGATGCCAACCACTTGAAGATAGAGCAAGGCACACAACTACTGGGAATGTTTAAGAAAATGTAATAAACTTGAAAATAGAGAAGGCCCATGTGCCATGCACAATGCTCTCAATAAATGGTGTCTAGAACATAGATTCTAAACTAAAATTTGTATCAACTACCATTTCTGAACTAAAAATGGAAACCCTCATGCCATGCATAATGCCCCATGTATCTATATTCTCTGAGTAAAATAAGTGCTGAAAATAGTTGATTTATGGACTGAACTACTCTGATAACACTGTGATTGAACTCACCTCTTTGCTTGATTCTAGAAAAATTGAATATTCTACTATTTGGAAAACAACATAAAAAATTAGACACTTTAGGGTTAGTGCTATAGTACCATTTTTGGTGCTATTGTCCAAAGCCCAAAATGATGATTGATTTGGATTCTCTATTGTCTGCCTAGTCTGGTTTGCTTGTGCTGAGTTCTAGATTTTGGACTATACCATTCTGAAACTACTTTTTTGATTGTTAGGAGCTTTGATCTCTATTACAAAACCACTATTTTTTGCTCTCTCTTTTGAGGGTAGGAATGAAGACCCTACAATGACTTCCCTCAGAAGAAGAAGCCTTGCAAGTGTGTTAAGCTGTAAAAATATTTGATATAACATTGATATACATTATCTCAATATATAGCAAACGTTGTAGAGAGAGATTGTTAGATCCATAGGGGTATCCCTAGATAGATATAATAATATAATAGCATGTTCATAAGAGTAAATTATAATTCAAAATGTTAGTTGTTAGTTGTTAGTGGCATGGAGGGATGAAGCATGATGTCCATCATGGCATACAAGAAGCAATGTAAATGCATGATTGAAATCATGGCATTACACACAAAGATAAACAATCAAGCAACAAGCATACAAAACAAGAAGAAAGAAACATGTTAGGGTGGCCAAAGGGCCAAATAAGCACACAAGGCATATAGGGCATGTTCAAATGCCACATACACACATAATGGGAACAAGAAAAGATTGGAACAAGGGCCACAAACACATCAAAGACACACACAAAGGACATTGACAAGTGTCCAAAAGTACACACATATAGATAGGAATAAAGGACATTGGAAAATGTCCTAAAACACAAGTAAGAAGCAAAAAGGAATTGGAAAATGCAAACACATCTAGCTAATCAAAGCAAAGAGTGGAAACATGCAAAGTATTAGAATATAAAATGCATCTAACTATGGAAAAAAAGAAGCAAGAGTATACAAGATATGTAATACAAGACTAATGTATATGCTATGAAATATAAAAGTATGATATATGCTAATGGATGTCAATGTGATATCTATGTAAGGAATGTACTAAAACAAGATGTCTAGAGTGTATCGTGTAAGAATGACATAACCTAGATGGTGTAGTCATGTAGAGTATGCCCCCAGTGGGTAGATGTATCGATATGTAGATGGAATGTAGAAGTAATATGCCCCCTCGATGGGTGGAGTGAAGCAATCAAGGATCTAGATGCACTGCACACACTCAAAGAAGATCAAGTGAAGCCTGGTAATGTAGATAAATTGATAAACAATAACATAGAACAATGTAATGTAAGTCTAGCATAATGGTTAGTAATGTAAAACATAGATGATGCATACAATTGAAATATTTTTGTATTTTGAAATATTTGAGCTATGTACAATCAATTAGAGGAGATTATGTATAATCAAATTAAGGAGTTTATTTAAATATGAAATCTACGTAGGTGCATGATATTCATTGGGTTCTTGAGTTTCTTTTCTTTTAGTGAAGCTAGATGATACACTTTTGGACTAAGCTTTTCAGTAATGATGTATGGCTCAAGCCAATTAGGTTTGAATTTGTCTTTTGCGTATTTTTTGGAATTAATATTGCATAGGTTTTCTTTTAACAAAATATCATTAACATTGAATTCTCTGGTATGCACTCATTTGTTGTAAGAACATTGTATACATTGTTGGTAGACTCTAAGGTGTGCTGCTGCTTGAATATATTTATGATCTAGCTATTTTAGTTGATGTAAGAAATTTTCATGGTATTGATCATTAGTGATAATACCCCTAAGAGAGATATGAAGGGATGGGATTTCTAATTCCAATGGTACAGCTGCTTTGGTGCCATAGACGAGTGAAAAAGGAGTGGCTCCTATGGGTGTGTGAATGCTTATGCGATAAGCCCATAGTGTAAAGACAAGTTTTCTATGCCAATCATCACCAAATTTTTTCACAATTTTGCTTAGAATTCTATTGATGGTTTTGTTAGTAGCTTCTGCTTGACCATTGCCTTGTGGATATTTTATATTTTAGGTAGACTTTTTTGAAAGTTTTATTTTTAAAAGATGTTCTGTTATCAAAAATGATTGCTGCAGGTAATCCAAAGTGTGAAATAATATGCATCATGAGAAAACTACAAATGTCTTCACCTATGGTGGTTTGTAGTGGAATAGCTTCTATCCATTTGGTGAAATATTTTGTGGCTGTGATAATGAACTTATGTCTATTGGCTGATTCTAGGTTTATTATACCAATAGGATCAAATACCCATAACGTAAATGGCCAAGGAGAAGCAATTGGTTGTAGTTGTTGTGATGGTGCATGTTGTAGGTTACTATTCTATTGACATTTTTCATAGGGTTTTGCATATTGTAAACATTCTTTTTCCATAGTAGGCTAGAAGTATCCTTGTCAAAGTATTTTGCGTGACATGGCTTTTCTGCTAAAATGACCACCACATTCACTATCATATATTTGTGCAAGAGCAACTTTAATTTCTTCTATATTTAAGTAGCAAAGTAAATGTTTGTCAAAATATCATTTAAAAATATCACCACTAATGATTACATATCGAAGTGCTTATTTTGGTAATTTGCATTTTTTAGTTTCAGAGAAAGCTTCTGGTATAGTAGATTTGTTTAAGTAGTTATAAATATTGAAAAACCATTCCAAAGGTGCATAACTATACATAGTGGCTAAAATAGAGAGTGATACTAAATTGACATTTGATATGGATGGTGACTGTCATCTTTTAATTGTGAATATTGCCTAATCATCATTAATGTCAATAGGGATAAAGGATGTAGCACTTGCCATGGCATCGGTGTGGCAGTTATCTTTTCTTGGTATGCTGCCAATGGAGTAGTAATCAAATTATGTTGATAAGTATTGTACCATATTTTTGTATGGGATGAGATGTTCTTTTTTTGTTTGGTATACATTATTGACTTGGTTGATGACTAGTTGGGAATCAGTAAAGACTTGAATGGAGTTGATTTGGAGTGACTGGGTGGTGAAGAGACCTAATATAAGTTGTTCATACTCTACTATATTGTTTGTACAAGAAAAACTTAAGAAAATGTGATAGGTACTGTGTTACCAAAAGGGTAAATAAAAACAATGCCTGCTCCTACACTTGATGCACATTAAGAGCCATCAAAGAACATGGTCTAAGTGTCTAAATGAGTAGAATAGGTGGTAAAATCATCTCAAAATGTGTCATTGATTGGAGTTGTATTTGGGAGAGGTGTTGCTGCCAAGTGATCTATAACAATTTGGCCTTTGGTTGATTTCTGGAGGACTATCTTTAAGTCAAATTCAGTTAATAACACGACCCATTTTATGATTCTACCAGAGAGGTGTGGTTATTCCATTATAAATTTTAAAGGGTCTACTTTAGTGATAACTTGAGTTTCATTATGGACCATGTAGTGCCTGAGCTTTTATGTAGTGAAGACTAATGCTAGACATAAATTTTCTATTGTAGAATAGTTTTTCTCATAATCAACCAATGTGCGACTGATGTAGTACACTACTCATTTGACATTTTGATCATTGTTTTGCACTAATAATGCTCCTAAGGCATGATCTATCATAGTGATGTATAGTAGGAAAGGCCTATCTTTCATAGGTGAAACTAAAATGGGTGGATTGAAGAGATATCTCTTGATTGCATCGAAGCTAACTTAGCAAGCTTGGTTCCAGATGAATTTTGTATCTTTATTTAACAATTGAGTGAATTATTGGGTTTTATCTATGAGTTGGTCTACAAAATGATGAATGGCTTGAATTTTTCCTTGCAAAGATCTTAGTTGGTTGAGGTTTGTGGGGGGGCATGTCAATAATTGCTTTGACTTTTTCAAGATCCACTTCGATGCCCCATTGTGAAATAACAAAGCCCAGTAGTTTGCCTGATGTGACATCAAAAAAACATTTCTTGGGGTTGAGACATACATTATATTATCGTAATATTTATATTTTTTTACGTAAATCAAGAGCGTGATGCTGTCATTGTTTAGATTTTGCTAATAATATCATCGACGTAATCTTCAAAAATATGGTGAATAAAGTCATGAAAGATACGTGTCATGGTACGTTGATATGTAGCTTCAGCATTTTTTAATCCAAAGGGGATAACAATATAGAAAAATGTGCCCCAGGGGGTGGTGAAGGATGTTTTTTCTTGATCTTCTTCAGTGATTTTGATTTGATTATATCCAACAAAGCCATCCATGAATGATAACATTTCGTAACCAGCTATGAAATCTATGATCATGTCGATATTGGGTAAAAGGAAATCATCTTTAGGACATGCTTTATTTAGATCTCATGAATTGGATCAACATCAAATTTGACCATTAGGTTAGATGATAGATACAATAATAGAAACCCACTTGGGGTGTGCTACTGGTCGGATGAAACCAATATCTAAGAGGCATTGAATTTCATCTTTGACTAAGATAGCTAGATTAGGATGCATTTTACAAATATTTTGTTTTATGAGTTTTGCATTGGGGTACAAGGGAATTTGATGAACTACAATAGATGTGCCAATTTTAGGCATGACAGAGTAAGACCAAGTAAATAGTTCAGGAAATTCTGTTAAAGTTTGTTGAATGTTTGTGTCTTCTTCTTTTTGTTAAGCAAAGACTAATAGGATAATGCAAGGATCCTGATTGGTTCTAAAGTTAAAATTTACTATTTCCTCATTAAGTAATGTGGATCGATCATGTGCATATGGGATTGTGGGGATGGTGTCACTTGAGTCCTTTGGTATGTCTTGAGAGGATTCTAAATTTTCTCCAAAATATGCATGTGTGTGCGTGTGATATGGGAATCTATTTTTATGGTAGTAAGTTAGGAGATCATTGTAATCTCCTAAAAATTATAAAATGGATTCATCATTAGAAAAATCATCAAATGCTAGCATATCTAGGGAAATAGTATCGTCAATGAGGTCAGGGTGGACCAAGGAAAGAGTGGAAACATGATTGATATTATGGTCTACTGATGTACTAGATGGGAAAAATTTGATATATTTTGAGGTATTAGTCAAAGGTTTGCTATTAAGGGAGGTAGGATGATATCCCAATCCTTGGTTCCCATGTTTTGAAGATGCCATAATTGGATCAATAATTCCTTGCTCATGTTTTACAAGACCTTTACCTTGGTATCCCATATTATTAAGATATTTGAGTGCAAAAGGTGGTGTAAACTGGTGGGTTGAGGTGGGGGTTATGCTAGGACTTGTACTGTGCTAATGGGATATTGTGTCTGAGGTTACACTATGTGTAATGGGATGTGTGGATATAGTACCAGGGTTGAAGAGTGGAATGTAATGTTATTATGGTTCAACAACTTGGCAATATTTTAAAGGTTTATTATCTATGGGACATATGTATATATAGCCCTTGTGACTAAATTTTAGGCAACCATGGAGTGTAGAAGGGACTGCGTGCATGTCATGAATCCATGGTCGACCAAGTAGTAAATTATAATTAAGGTCATTTGGCATTACTTGGTAGGTAGTTGGGAGTATTTTAGGCCCCAAAGTTATGTTGAGTGTTATTTGACCCAAAACTTTTCTTGGTGTGTTTTCAAAACCTCAAATATGCATGCTAGAGTGGTCAAAATTTTGTGGTTGTATGTTAAGACATTTTAGAAATGAAATGTTGTAGATATTTAGACCAGATCCATTGTTAACTAATACTCTTTTTACTCCTACATCATTGATTCTTAGTTGAATATATAAAGGTAAACATTATTCTATGATGTGTCGTGGAGGCAAATCCTATTTCTCAAAGGAGATATGCTCTTCTGTCCATTGCATTGTATTGAGGATGGATGCAACATAAGCTAGTTTTGCAAAAGTAAAAATTCTAGTGTTATGAAGGGATGCATACAATACATCTTTGTAGACATATGAACATTGGAGGAGCTGAAGAACTAAGATTGTATCTGTGAGGGCACCATTTTGAGTGATAAAGCTATGGCCATGGGTGCAATCAATTTGCCTATCCTTGTAAGCTTGGGTGATAGCATGGATTGTGTGATCTAATATAGGCATAGAGCTAGTAGTAGGTGTGGGATGTGTGCTAGATATACCAAGTGTGGAGGAAGGAAGGAGGGATGTATACCCTAGTGCTTGCTTATGTCTAGTGGTGGGAGGAAAGGACTCAAGAGTGACCAATGAATTACATGTTGCTATGTAGAGATCATAAAAATGAAATGGTATGCATGAGATCATATATATGAATGGTATACCAATATATGTAAAAATCTCTTTCCATATGATAGAGATAAAGAAACATGTAAAAAATATAGATTGATATGAAAAAGCAGAAAAGAGTGTGATATGTGTTATGATATCTATAATGTACTAAGCATAATAAATGTGACATTTGGAAAATAGACAGTAAGAGAGAGCAAGTGTCTATTGATGCAAGAGTGCATAAAGAACTTTGGTATTTATTAGAACATGTCAATGAGCTTAGTATGATAAAATTGCAAAAAATTCCATGTGAGAAACAAAGAACAAAGGATATAGACCATGAATTTTTGCATAAAGGCATATAAATTTTTGATATGCAATATGACATTTCGAATGCATTTGGCAAGATAAGTTTGAAATTTTTTCCATATGAGTGAAAGAGAATACGTAAAAATAATTTTGTAATCTTGTGCATGTTTAGCAATGAATTTTGTAATATCATCCCTTATTATGAAAATTAAGCATGAAATGTAAAGAATGAAACTTTATACTAACATATGATAGACTTCATCATCCATGTACATGATAAGACCAATAATGGCCTCTTTATTATTTTCCAAAAATGTAATAAACATGTGTAATTAAGTGAAATCCATTGTTATTTTATGCAAGTTTGAAGCTTATATGTAAGGTGATAGCTCAGGAAGCAATGAGACCTAGTGTATGCAACTAGGGTTTGAGTTATTTGTAAAATATTATGAACTTTTTAATTTAAAATTGATTTTTTGAGCTAAGTATGCAAGATAAAATCAAAAAATTATGAGAAATTACTTGCTTGAATGAGACCTAGTAGATGCAACTAGGATATTGAGACAAATAAATTTTCTGAAATTACTATGAATTTTTGAAATTTAAAGTGATATTATTATTTTTATACTCAATCAAAATTTGCAAAAAATAAGTGGCATATTACTTGAAAATAACTGGGAGTTAGTTGATGCAACTAGGGCTTTAAAATGAATTTTTAAAAAATTAATGTAATAATTTGAAAAATTTGTTACAAATTTGTAGAATTGAGCTTGAAAAATTTAGGAAAAATCTAAAAATATTTTTAAAATTAGCAATATATTTTTTCCAATGGTTTGAAAGTGTTTGTATTCAAATAGGACCTAGTATGTGCAAACTAAGGTTTTAGTGAATTATTGAAAATATTTCAATTAATTTTTAGTTTTCTGATTTTTAAATTTAGGAAAAATCAAAAAAATATTACAAACAATCAGAAATAATTAGCCTTAGGATTTCTAGTGTTTTTGTGCAAAATTTCAAAGTAAGTTGGGTTCACCAAATGTTTTATTGAATTTGGAAAACTATAGGTTTAATTTCTTAAATAGTAAAGGGGTCTGGATTAAGGAGAAAATTAGTAAATAAATGTGCCTTAATTAACCTACTAATTTATTAAATCTAGAAGTGCTTAATTGATTTTTAAAAATAGAAAACAAGGGGATAGAGAGTAAAACTTACCTAATTTTGGGCTAGGACGAAGGAGACAGAGGTTACAAATTATTGATATAGCTAGATAAACTATCAAAAATAGGATCCAAAAGTCTATTTTCTACCTGAATAAGAGCACTAAAAATGGGACACCTATAGGTCCAACATTGTAGTCCAAGTTTTGGCATTGTAGTCCTTAGTGTTTGAGCTTTCTTGCTTTCTAAGTTCTGTTCGTCTACTCTAGGAGACCTTATGCCTGAAATATCAAGTCTTGGTTGTTTAAAAAGCTCTGTGTGCAATTGATTTTATCTTCAACGGTCATAGATGCTTGATAGGTGATCTCGAATCTAACTGAAAAAGGGGTTAGTGTGTAATATGCACTGAACATGTGATCACACCTCATGTGTAGGCATGCTATCTACATATCAATACTCTAAAGAGGGATCAAAGCTAATCTTATTCTTTCAATTTGAATGTGTATTATGCAATCCTGTGTATACAATGCAAGTGTATACAAATTTGGGCAAGCTTGAGATGACTCATGACTAGTGTGGGAGCTTAGATAGACTGAAAATAACAATGGTTGGTTATATGCAGAGAATAGAGAGATTTTCTTGAGTGTGCTTTAGTATATTTATACCTTGTGCCTTTTGAATGATTTTCAACCCTTCTAAATGACCTTTGAGTGGGATTTTATAAGGAAACTAGCGATCCTGGGTTAGATGAACTCATATTAGGCTAACAAGGGAAAAGATAAGGATTTGGGGAAATATGACCATTTGAGGCTATTGTGGACTTGGACAATATCACTAGAAAGTGAACACCCTCAGTCCCAACACTGTAGTCCAACTATGGCATTGTTCTCTAAGGGGAAACAAACTCTAGGGGATAAATATGTGCTTTGGAAAGGAGTCTAGGATAGTAGGGGATAAATATGTGCTTTGAAAAGGAGTCTAGGATAGTAGGGGATAAATATAAAAGGCTTTAGATGACTAGGAAATAGTGAAAACATGCCTAAGTGGGTTGTGTAAGTGAGTAGGAGAGACCTATGATTTTGGTGTCACAAATCATGCTCAAATTGTATAAATTGCATTTTAATATGACTACAATATCTAATAGTGGTGTTGCTTCCAATTAATCTACAATTATCTAGACCTTTATTTATTTTTGGAACATGATCTTTAGATTTAATTTTGTGAGTAACATTACCCATTTGGTGATATGACTAGAGAGATGTGGTTTGGACATGAGAAATTTTAAAGGATCTGCTTTTGTATAATTTTGTGAGTAACATTACCCATTTGGTGATATGACTAGAGAGATGTGCTTTGGACATGAGAAATTTTAAAGGATTTGCTTTTGTAATAACCTATATCATTGTTGATCTTATAGTGTTGGAGCTTTTGTGTAATAATTATGAGTGATAAATAGAGTTTTTCTATTTTAAAATACTTTTGTTCATAATCAACAAGTGTGAAAATGATGTAGTAAATAAGTCACTCTTTATGTTGGTCATCATGTTGTGCCAAGAGTGCATCAAGTGCATGATTAGTCATAGAAATATAAATGAGTAGTGGCCTATTAGGTATTGGTGGTATTAATACAAGTGGTTTCAATAAGTATTGTTTGAGTTCATTAAAGCCTTCTTGACATGCAATATCCCATTCAAATTTGGTATCTTTACTAAGTAATCTTGTGAATAAATGAGTCTTATATGCTAGCTATGCCACAAAGTGATGTATTACCTAAATTTTTCCTTATAAAGATCAAAGTTACTTTAAGATTGTAGGAGGGGACATATCCATTATAGCTTTAAATTTATTTGGATTCACCTTGATGCTGTGTGGGGATATTATAAAGCCTAATAATTTACTAGATGTGACCCCAAAGATGCATTTCTCACGATTTAGTTATACATTGTTTTGTCTCAAATTTTCAAAAATCTATCATAAATCTATTGTATGAAATTATTTCTCTTTTGATTTAGCTAGTACATCATCAACATAATTTTTATATTCAATAAAAAATGCATGTCTATAAATCAATCATAACTCAAAGAAGATATATCATACTTACACTTATGATTGGGGATACATTAGATAATTCAGAACATGATTAGTATGGGGATCCACTAGACCTAATTAAGGGATCTCTTATCACAATAAATGATTATAGGAAAAGTTATAAAGCCTCCAGGAAAGAACAATCATGAAACAACCCTAAATAAGCCTTATGTTTTATATTTCAATAAAATAATAAGTAAAGCAAAGAAATCTAATCTAGTGCTCATAAAATCTTGTGGCACAATATGGGGGTTAGTAAACAAATAAACATGTATAGGAGAATCTCAATTAAGTTATGTATAAGACCCTACTGCATGGAAAAAGAAGAGTAATATTATTCAAAGCCAATACTTATGCAACTTCTATCTACTAAAGAGAGGAGCAAAGTTAGAGAATACTTATGTAAAAGATGAACCCATCAAGACTCAATATCTCACTTAGCCAAAGGGGCTTTGCAAGAGGTTGTTGTGGTTTGTAAGGATCACTAAGAAATGCCAAAGAATCCAAGACTTATCCACAAGACTAGATTATCCAATTATAAACCCTAAGCTAAGACTCTTCAAGTAGAATAGTAGAACAATAGATTGTAAATAAGCACAAGTGAATAATAACTCTTGTTTCTTGTGTAAAAAATAAATAAATTATATTGTGTATATAGGCAGATTTAACCCTAATCCCTTTTGAAATTTTTGACTGATAGGGTTGACCCAATGGACCTAGTACTATTATGGACAAAAATTCATTAGGTCATGGGCTAGGTTGACCAAGAGCTGACTTAGACCCTAAATAAATTTTACCCAAAATAATATAGGGTAGACCGAGAACTGTAGACTGTCAAAAGGGCTTAAGGTTAGGAAAATAGTAATGGAAAGTGGAAAAGATTAGAGTGCATAAAAGATGAATAATAACTTAGGGAATGGTTTTTAGGAGCTGGTTAGATTTGTAATAAGTGATAATAAGGGATAATAATCCTGTAAAAAACTAATGGTCTACTCACCCTTTTCTTGATGTATCTTTTAATACATACACTTAAAGAGATTGAGTATCGACATGTTCTTACAAGATAAAAAATATCAATAATTGATAAATATTGAAAATATTATGTGTATATATATGCCCCACTCGAAGCTCATCATGTGTCATTAAGGTGTAATAGGGGATGGTGATTTGAGAAAGAACACAGTAACACACAATGTTGAGGTTAAAAAAAGTTGTAGTGCTTTAAAGAAAAAATTACTAAAAGTAACTGAATGAAAGGGAAATAACTAAAAAAAGTAAATGTGATACATACCTTGACTTATCTTTATCATTGGATGGTTGTCTGCTATGTTTGTAGTTTTGATTATGTAGGGTGTAGAGACTGCTTTCAACAAACCCAAGAATACAAACCTAAAGAGCAAAAACAAACAAAAGCAAGAAAGCCAAGATAACTGGTGCTATATGGATGATACATACTTGAGAATTTGGAAAGCTAGGGTAATAAATATTATGTTAGATCGAATGACAAAATAAAAATTTAAAGTAAATCAAGTAATTGAAAAGCTAAGGCTATTAAAGACCAAAAAATTCAAACAAGTAAACCTTGAGTAAGAAACACAAACTCACTAAATCAAACCAAGAATACATGTAAAAAAGGATGGTAATCAAACATCGATTTGAAAGAAGCAAAAATCTTTAAATAAATATGGGCAAGTAATATGGGAAAACAACATTGATGAGTGATAAGTGACAATCCTTAATCATAAATGGAAAAAGGTGCATAAAATGGAAAACAACATTGATGAGTGAAGTAACAAGCCAACCTCACTCAACAATGGAAAAAGTACATGAAATTAAAAATAGACTTAGTTGTCTTTAAAAAAAGGTAGTACAATAATGACAAATGGTAAAAGAAATAAAGTATGTCTAGAAATGTAGAGCCATGGTGTAAAGAAAGTAATCCATAATTGATCAAACATGTTATTTTGCTCTAAATATAGATAAAACTAAAATAAAGTAGTGCAAGCATGTTTTTAAGATGTAAATAAGAATGAAGTAAAGAAGAGAGAAAAAAAATTTTGAATCATAATTTGCCTATAAAGGGGGGAAATGAAATGGGTAGAAGAGAGAATGAAGGAAAAACCAAGGTAGAGGAACTCTTTATCTAAGTCAAGACACTAAAATTAAGTTTATCAAAATAATAGGACTTTTGACCTTAAGGACTATGAAGAAATTATTTTAACCACACAAGTTTTAGGTAAATAAATGAAGTATGTAAATTATCCCATGAAGGCTATATGAATGAAAATTAAAATGGATCTACCTTCCCACAACATGTTCCCCATTCCTCAATACCCCTTATAGAGCCATTGGTCTACTATAAAGATTGGGTACTTGCGTGAGAGAGTAGATAACACCATAGAGTTTGTTGAATTATCTTATTTAAATATACTTTCCAACCATATCCCAATGGACCTCGGCTCTATGTGAGGCCAACTGTGGAGTTTGAGCTTTGATTAGAGATAGGAGATGTGCTTGTAATCATATATTTTAGTGTGATTTTAAATTTTAATATTTGCATGTTAATTTTTATATATCATTGGTTTTTGTTTCAAATGATTTGTCTTTTAACTTTCTTAATGGTTTTTTCTATTCTTCCTCCATACGGATTTAGAAAACCAAACATGGGTGCTAAAGAAGGCTTTCATTTGAATACTTAGGACTTGGTTTCTAAGAGAGAGAAATTCAAAGATCAAGGTGTCTAAGAGTCTCATAAATCTAGGTAAAATAAAAATGTTATCTTGACTTTGACTTTGTTTTATCCAATGTTGAGTGAAAGGAAATGAAATCAAGAGGAATGACACATGGAACAATTTAAATTACTTCAAATTGTAAAAAATGTGACAAAGGGAGAAAGAGAGATACCATGACATAAAAAGTGTGATTCTTTATCATAATAATGAGGGAAATAGAGGAAATCATGCTAGAAAAGATTGTTATGTAAATTCCATCTATCAAAAGAAGTAAAAGTTAAAGCTAAGAATAAGGATAAAACAAACATTTAAAAAAAGAAATGAAAAAATGGTAATTTTATGCAGAAGGCTAGGTCCTATCCATGGTATTACACTACAAATCATAAAAGAGAAACCCACACAAGTGCTAAAAAATATGAAAAAATGAATGGAATAAAAACAAGATGGTAATTTTATGAGGAAGTCTAGGTCCTGTCTATTGTCTTACACTGTTACTCATAAAAGAGAGACCCACAGGGGTGCCAAAAAGTATTAGAAAAAATATGAAAACTAAGAAAACTAAGGTACATCATGAGGAAGACTAAGTCCTATCTACAATTTTACAATGCAACTCGTGAAAAAAAAGGAAACCAAAAGACTAAAAAGGACAAAGGGTTGTGAAAAAGAGAGAATTACTACAGAGGAACAGACCCATGTAAGTATCTTGTAAAAAGTGTTAGATAGATAACATATAGAAATAATGATAAGAATGAAAGGATCCTACACTAACATCTATATCAAGGATGAGAATGCGAGAGACAAGCTTATGTCTCAAAAGGTTTCTTGAAGTTGAATTAGTTTAGTATCATACCATGTAGAATAAGAGTCGACATTGAAAGATGCCCTGAAGGGTAAGTAGATATAGAGATGGGCATCACAAGATGCCCTAGAGTCTAAAATGACATGTGGGTGGGTATTAAAAGATGCCCCAAAGGCTAGAGTAATGTGTGGATGGGTATTTCAAGATGCCTCAATAGCTAAAAAGAGGAAGAAAAGATAGGAAAAGATAAGAATCAAAGAGAACCCCATATAGTGTCTAAATGAATTCAGGTTGTCCAAGAAGATTATAATAGGGGACTTCATGATGATTTGAAGAAAAAATGAACAAAATTCTAAGGATATAAAAATAAATAATTGAATCAGATAGATAGAGAAAGCAGTAAGAGAACAAATTTGACTAGGTCAACCTAGTACATAAAATAAGGACTAAAAATTGAGAAAATAGGGATACAAAGTTGATAGGGTTGACCGAGTTCTATAACCTAGAAAAAAAATAGGTAGAAAAAGATACGGAGTCGATAGGGTCAACCTAGTACTATATCTTGGGAAGCATAAAAGATTACTATGTCGACAGGGTTAACCTAGTACTACAGGTAGAGAAAATAGATAGTCTATAAAAGATTATGTCGAGCAAAATGACTGTGTATTGAAACAAGAAATTGTTTGCAAGTAATATTGAAAGGAAGAAGTGAAAGGAAATAGACAATCAATTGGGTCAATGAGGATGATCCAATTGAGGTACACATCATAAAACCTTACACCAACCCTGACCAATGTAATTTTTTGTAATACAACATATAATTGAGCAAAGAACAAGCAATCAACTTGTAAAGTAAATGCTAACTAAGTGGTCATCCAGAATGTTGTTAGATTATTAGAGTATGATTTTAAGTGTGATAGGAAGTTAGCTATAATTAAGGAACTAAAAATTAATCTATGGATGGTTTCAATATGTTTAGGTTGAAAGGGATCTATATTGGTAATAATACTAGCTTGGTATTGGGGTCCACCCACTCACTTCACACACTGTAGTGATAAGGGTGTTGGGTGCTTTGTCAATATATACCATTAACTACATGTTTATACTTGGCCAAAAAACCAAGTCGGCTTCTCTCTTGGTGATGAAATCTAAGTAGGTAGGCCTTGGGTAGACAATTGTTTAAATGCATTTTATGATTATGTGATTTGGTAGTATGTGCATAAAAGAGAAAAATAGTAAAACTAAATATTATATTGAAAAACCACCTAATTAAACTATGTGATCTATTCTAATCATGCAAGCAATAAAAAATGAAAGTGTGAGATAATAAATATCATATAAGTGTTAATTCAAACTTTGAAACATAGTACAATGTTGGTTTAGATGACAATACATTTAGAAATTAAAAAATAGAGTTGACAATGTAACTAGTATACTACTGAAGCTAGGGTCTGTTAAAGATCTACATCGATAGTGTTGACCTAGTCTTCTAGACAAAAGATAAAATATAGAACTAGGTCAATAGAGTGAACCTATTTTGTTGTATAGGGATAATTTTAAATACTAAAAACTATGAAAAATAGAACTACAATGAACAGCAAAAATGAAAGAGAAAGATAGAAAATAACCTTGGTGGGTTAGAGGATGCATAAGAAAGTGATATTGCTATTGAAGTGCCTTGATTTATACTTGCAAATTTTACCAACTATGTTGATTTGGTTGACCTAGTTTTATAATTCCCTATTTATTGAAACCTATAAGGAATACTATATCAACAATGTTGACCTAATATGTTTTTTGGAAGTTTAAAAGTGTACTATATTGATAGGGTCAACTTAGTAGTTTTTTTGGAAGTCTGAAAGTATAATGTGTCGACAAAGTTGACCTAGTAGCATATACCTAATGAAAAACTTGCATTAATAGAACATAGTCATATTGATGCGACTGTGTCTTAAACTTGCACCTAGAAATTAGAAACTATATTGACACTATTGACCTAGTATTGAAAATATAGAAAAATAATAAAATAATGAAAAACATGAAATAAAACCTACAAGGGTTAGATTCACATTGGGTTCACCATAATGTATGCAATAAAAAATACATCATGTCTATAAATTAATACTAACTCAGAGAAGATAGATCATACTTACACTTCTAATTGGGGATATATTAGATAATCAAGAGCATAACCAATATAGAGATAAATTAGACCCAATTAGGGGATATATTATCATAATAAATGATGCTAGAGAGGGTTCCAAAGCCTCTAGTCAAGCACAATCATGTAACAACTCTAAATAAGCTCTATGTTTTATATTTCACTAAACTAATAATAAGTAAA
Source organism: Torreya grandis (assembly GCA_037957365.1). NCBI lineage: Eukaryota > Viridiplantae > Streptophyta > Pinopsida > Cupressales > Taxaceae > Torreya > Torreya grandis. The sequence continues at coordinate 2,818,262 of JARHVA010000804.1, read as the reverse complement.
GCAAATAAATCTAATCTAGTGCTCACCAAAGCTTATGGCACAATATGGGGGTTAGTAAAAAAAAACATGCATAGAAGAATCTCAATTAAGCTATGTATGAGTAAGACCCTAATGCATGGAAGGAAAAGAGTAATATTATTCAAAGCCAATACTTATACTACTTCTATCTACTAAAGAGGGAAGCAAAGTTAGAGAATACTTACCTAAAAGATGAACCCATCGAGACTCAATCTCTCCCTTGGCCAAATGGGATTGACAAGAGGTTGTTATGGTTTTTAAGGATCACTAAGAAATGCCAAATCATCCAAGACTTTTCCATAAGACTAGATTGTCCAAGTAGAAACCCTAAGCTATGACTCCTTAAGTAGAATGGTGAAAGAGCAGATTGTAAATAAGTGTAAGTGAATAATAATTTTTTTCCTTGTGTAAATAATGATGAAATGATATTGTATATATAGACAAATTTAACCCTAGGCCATTTCAAAATTTTTGGTCGATAGAGTCAGCTTAGTCAACCTAGTAAAATTATGGACAAAAATTCACTAGGTCATGGGCTAGGTCGACCAAGAGCCAACCTAGACCCTACATGAATTTTACCCAAAATAGTACAGGGTTGACCCAGTTAACCTAGTACTGTAGACTGTTGAAAGGGGCTTAACATGAGGAAAAGAGGAATGAAAAGTGGAAAAGATTGGAGGAGTGTGCAAAAGAGGATTAATATCTTAAGGAATGGTTTTTAGGAGCTAGTTGGATTGGTAATAAGTGAAAATAAGGGACACAAATCTTGTGAATCACAATGGTCTACCCACCCCTTTTTTGGTGCACCCTTTTAGGATTGCACTCAAAGAGATTGAGTCTTAATAGGTTCCTGCAAGATAGAAAACATTAGTAATTGACAAAGTTTAAAAATATTATGTGTATATAGTCTTCAACTATCTTATAGATTAGATCATGAAAATATGGGTCATAGTTTGTTGGTATGTTTTTCTAGCATTATTTAGTCCAAAAGGCATGACGATATAAAAAAAGGTGCCCCATGGTGTGATAAATTTTTTTTTTTATTGATCCTCTTCGACTATCTTGATTTGATTATAACTAGCAAAGCTATGTATAAATGCGAGTATCTCGTATCATTCTTTGGATTCCACTATCACGTCTATGCTAGGTAGGGGAAAGCCATTCTTAGTACATGCTTTATTTATATATCTGGAATCAAAACATCATATTTGGCTATTAGGCTTAACAACTAGCACAATGTTAGATACCCATTTGGAGTGAGTAATTGGTAAAATGAAGCCTACATTAAGGAGGTGTTGGATCTCATATTTGACTAAAAAAGCCACCTTAAGATGCATTTTTTGATTTTTTTAACTAGCTTTGCATCTGGATAGAGTGTAATCATGTGTAATTTTATGGAAGGATTGATGCCTAACATATCAGAATAGGCTCAATCAAATATTTCAGGGAAGTCCTCTAAATTTTGTCGAGTGTATGTATCTTATTCTTTACACAGAAAAAACTAGTAATATTATGCGAGGATCAGTGTCCATGCCATAATTAAATTCAATTGTCTCTTTATTAAGTAATTTAGGTCGATTTACAATGTAAGGTGTTATAGGTGTGGTGCCATCTTTATCTCTTAGGACATCATCTGAAATGTCTAAGCTCTCACCAAAGTATGCTTGGAAATTTGTGGAATGAAGAAACCTATTCTTACGATATAATGAATGGATATCCTCATGTGCCCCTAATAATTATAAGAGATCTTCATAATTAGATAACTTGTCAAAAGTAGGTAGATCTAGAGAAACAATATCATTAGTAAGGTTAGGGTAAACAACTGAGAATGCATATATGTGATTTACTATCTTGTCAATTTATAGAATGGTTGGAAAAAACACTATATGCTAAGAAGCATGGTGATAAGGCTTAACATTAGATGTGTTATCCTTATATCCAAGTCCATACTTGCCTTTTTATTAGACACATCAACATGATTAAGAATTCCTTATTCATGTTTTTTGAGGCCCTATCTTATGTGGCCCATTTTTTTGAAATATTTTAATGTAAATGGAGAAGTGAATATATTATCATATAATCCTAAGGTTTCTGATGGTTTCATATGTAAACTTTGAATAGTAGAATGTATAGGTGTTGCAACAAAATCCATGTGAGGAATATAGTTGTGTGAAGGCTTTGTATTATGATAATATTTGAATGGTTCATGATCTGTAAGGCATGTATATATAAAACCTTTGTAACTAAAATTTAAACATGCATGTAAAGTTGAGGGTAATGCATGCATATCATGAATCTAATGTTTCCCAATTAAAATATTATAATTATTATCATTGAGCATAACTTGACATGTTTTAGGTAGTGTTCTAGGTCCCAATGTAACGTTTAGTGTTATTTACCCCAATTTTTTGTGTGGAATATTATCAAATCCTTGGATGTTCATATTTTAACTTAGGTGATTGAAGAGTAAGCAAAACATAGATTAGTCCTTTGTTAGTCCAATTGACAAAAATCAAACATAACAATAGACTAGAACTAAACACTCTTGCCTAAGAACTTGGGATAACATAACATAATAAGCAAGATCACAAATTAGAGATAAAAACAATGCAAATATCTTACCTCTTTTTTCAAATTTGATGCTTGTTGGCATAAGGATGTTCATGCTCAGCCTATGAGGATTATAGTCTTCTAGTAATGCTCTTCCATGGTGGTAGCATATCTCCAATGGTCACTTGTGGTTTAATATGAAGCTTGGAATAAATTGGGAATTATAACACTACTCTCAAAGGATTCAAGAAGGTATTCTAGAAGAATAACCTTACACACTAAATATTTTTGACATATTGTGTGGGCACTTGTTGTTGGTTAGGCAATTTTTGGGGGTTTGGAATTTGTTGTTGTTGACCAACTAGAAATTTTTGATGAATAAATACACATTTTTAGTTAAGCAACATTTTTTTATTGATGAGGTATATTACTATGTGCTTGTTGTGGTAGAGATTGAATATCACTTATTGAGTGGCATAGTGTTATGCACTTGTTGCCATGGTAAGTTGGTATGTTGTTATTTTATTTCCCCTTGTTTCACACTTGAAAAAGTAGTTAGTTGAGGAGTGGATGTTGATTATTGATTTTGGGAAATATGCATTCCTATTCCCTTTTGTTGCAGTCCACTCATGGCATTGTTTGGAAGAATTTTCTATGTATTGCTCGACATTAAACTAGAGCAACTAGTTTAAATTGGAATGCACTTGCGTGCTACCCACAACATTTTGGGTGAGGTCTTTTATTTGAGTGACAGTCTCTTTTATTGAAATAGGGACATTTTATATATCACCAACCAATGTGCTTTGGCTAAATGGGTATATGTTTTGGTTTGCATAACTTGAAGCATATATTTGTTATCCTATTAAGAAATCTATCTCAATAAGTGGCATGTTGGAAATATCCATTGCATTAATATTGTTAGCTAGGTTGAGATAGTTTTGGTATGCTTCATATACCTATTCTATTTATTCATCCATAGGGTCCTTCCCTTTTGCAAGTGCATTTTATTTCTAATATGGGATTTGGACCAAATATTGAATATAACTAGTCGATGCATATTCAAATGGTTAAATTTGAGGCACATTATTAGGAGTTCTAATCAAACTACTTAGACTTTCATGTGGGATGTCTAGCAGAAACTTGGCTCTTACTTAGACAACTCTAACAAGAACTTCATCTTTGTTCTCTAACAAATGACATTCAAATAATTATAGATCATATCTTGTCTATGTTGGAATTGTAACATAGTAGGGCTCTTGTTGTTGGTTTTTTTCAATGTTACACATCATTTGAGCAAGGTATTGTGCCATTTGCTCTGGTTCTTGGCCCAAATAAGGAAGTATAGTCACCAAATATTATGTTAATGGTTTTTGCCTTTGTTTAACATATGTATTGTTATAAGATGGATATGGATTCATCCCATAAGCTATGTCATCATATGACTCTTGAATAAAAAGGTCACTGGTCACAAAGTTCTCATAGTCCAAATTTATGCCCCCCTACATGTGTAATGAGGCATGTTCAGATCTATAGCTAGGTCTCATGAAAAATAAAGGGTCCAAAGGTAACAAACAATTGAGGTCTAAAAATAAATAACCATTGACTCTATAAAAGAGGCATAAAGGGTAAAACAACTAGACTATGCAAAGGTAGAATAAAACAAACTACAAACTAGTCTAACAAATGAGACTGATTTGCCTAAAGGTGGCTATAATCAGTGAAAAAAGTAGCATAAAGGCTTGAAAATCATCTATGGATAAGGTAATTATTTCCCCAAATGTGGTTATAATCAATAACAAAAGTATCTAGATAAAGGAAAATAATTGTGAACTAGGATCAAATGATAATAATGATTTTGCCAAAGGTGGTTATAATCGTTAATGTGAAAAATAAGGCTAGACTAAAAAACAAATAACTCAAATAAAAAATTAAAAACAAACTAAACTAAGGTAATTCACTTATGCAAAACTTGACAATTGTCTCACTAAGACTCAATATTTGAATCATAAGATACTTTTAGAATAATGGAACTAGCACATTCAAAATTTGGCAAAACAAACTTCAAACAAGGCATGTGGTAACAACTTGGCTGAAAGCACTCTCCAAATAAGGTAAAAAGCAAACAACAATCACTAGGTCTAGGAAAGGGGTATTTTGGATCAAATAGGAAATCAACTCAAGTAACACAATATAAACGCAAAAGGTAGACAATGCAATCCCAAATTAGATAAGGCTTTGGTGTAAACCTGATTAGTTTAGGATTTGCACTTTGAAAGGTTGAGTTTCAAATTTAATACGAAAAGACTCAAATGTTTTAAGGAAAAGGGGATAAACCAAAATAGTTAACATAACCATGATTTTGAAACTAGATAGGTATAATAATGGTTTACAACTTGGTTTCAAAATCAATAAAAGATTGGATTGATTTTGGTAGTATAACAATGCTCCTTCAAACAAATGTCATGACAAATGCTTTTGGACTCAAAAATCCAAAGAAAATGTTTGAGATGAAACATGTAGTGTAAAGACACCCCATTTAAAAAAATGACACATAAGTAGTTTTGGAATAAATATCTAAGGAAAAAAGTGTGACATAAAATAGACAGAATAACACCTCTTAGGCTAAAGTGGTGTGAAAACAATGTGATAGTTTTGGACTTGTTTTGATGTGACCATACAAATAAATAATTTTAATATAAAAACATACATGTAAATAAAATAAAAATATAAGTAACACAAATGGATCATCCTATATCTAAAATGACATGGGTGTGCATAGCTTCTACCAAAGTTTCTATAGATATACCAATGCTTGTGAGGAATTAAGTGTTAATTCAAAAATTAAAGTATAGGTGTAGGTAGAGTTTTTATGCCCACTCTATCTCTCAAGAATTGGTACATGGAATGAAATTAAATTGAGGATCACTCATAATTTGTTAATAAATTACACAATAAGTGGGTTTGACTAAAAATATATAAGTTTTATGCACATTAAATGGTCCCAAGTGTGGCCAACACAAGGGAAAAATCACGTTAATTAGGTTAATACCTACTAACTTACTATGCAAAGGTGTATTATTTTGCCTAATGACTCTAACCATGTATTTATTGTTAAATTCTGATGTTTATAAAGACATAACCTAAGTTTTTATTAAGATCAGAGAGGCTAGTCACTCAGCCCCCTAGAAATCCTAATATCACATGCCTAATTTATCTACCCCACCATGGACTGGAGTTGGTATGATGCTCAGAGATGAAACTCTAGGTCAATTCACCCTTAGATAAATTATGAGAGATAAATGGACTCTTACTCACAAGCTAAAAGCAAGAAAATAAAATGGAAATACTTTAAAGGTCGTTTCTGGGTCACCCAAGTCACTTGGAGCTTGGGGAGAGCATACACTATTTTTTCCAACAAGATTGAACAAATAAGGCAATAAACTAAGTGATTTTGATCACTTGAGTTCCCTAAAGGGGATGGGGGAGAGCACACATGCAATAGTTTCTAATTTGACACAAACAAACAAATCTAACTATGAACTTTAAAATTTAGCTAATAACAAAAAATAAACATAAAGTGAAAAAGATATTAAGAGCTCTAATTAAAATGTATGTTCCTTTTAATAAAACGAAACTTAAGTGTGATTGAAAATTTGGCCCCTTGGCCTTGTTTTCACTTGTAAATACTTCAAAAATTAAAATATAAATGTGATTAAGTGGATTTTAAGCACCAAACAAAAGTGTATGTGAGATTTAACAATGCATAAGCCTCTCTCTCTCCACCTTAGTTCCTAAAAAATGATAGAGGGTTTGTTTTTATTTAATCCAAAAAGAAAATGAGTAAACAACAATTCATTTCAAGTTCTCATGTTTTAGAAAAACATAGAGTGAATGCACCATTTAGAAGGGTGAAGCCACTGGTTAAGATAAGTGAAGCTGCTAAAAATAATAGGAAAATAGGTAAACACAGTGTAATTTTTTTTGGTGAAGCTACCATTTAATAGGGTCCAAGTTGTCAAATCTACAGAGTGAAGCTACCATTTAGTAGGTCAAAGTTATAGGTTTGAAGTCATCATTTCTACACAAATAAAGATCGTAAAATAACACAAGACTGATGAAGCTTCCATTACATAGGGTAAATCCACATATTACTTAAAGATGGAATCACATTAATTTTAAGGCTAAAACTCTAAACTTGAATAATTACATGCATTTGTAATAAAAATTAAGGTTAGCATATCATTCTCCTTGGCCATACGATATGCATAGTCCCACCAGATATGCCATTATGTACCTTATGTTTTTGAAGTGTAAATAAAATGTAGATTATTCCTTTGTTATTCTAAATGACAAAAATAAAGCATAACAATACACTAGGACTAAACACTCTTACCTAAGAACTACGGAGAGCATAACATAATAAACAAGATCATAAAATAAAGATAAAAATAATGAAAATATCTTACCTCCTTTGTCAAATTTGATGCTTACTTATTGGCACAAGGATGTTCATGCTCAGCCTATGATGATTAGAGTCTTATAGAAATGCTCTTTCATAGTGGTAACATCTCTCCAATGGTCACTTGTGGCTTGGTGTGAAGCTTGGCATGAATTGGGTATTATAAAACTACACTTAAATGCTTCAAAAAGGTATTCTAATAGAATAACATTAAACATAAAATCTTATTGACATATGGTGTGGGCACATGTATTTATATCTCTAAGAAATAACTCTAACTCTATAGGGGTTAGGTTAAATTCTAACTTTGGTTGAGTCTAAAGTAGCCTAGGTTGAGTCAGGCTAACCTTGGGTTGGGTCAAAGTGCTCATGAATCTTGACACCTTAGTTTTAGATATTTGTGAGGCATGACAAATCACTTTAGATATTTGTGAAACATGATAACTCACTTTAGATATCTAAGAAATAATAAATCACTTTATTAACTCTTTTGACATTTGACTTCATATTTGCTTAAAAATTTCTTTTTTAATAAATGAATTAACTAATTTGATTTGGACTTTTTGTTTAGACAAGATAATTGGGATTTTTAATGTAATTAATATTTATTAGTGATTTTTGGCATTTGTTAATTATTTTAAATGTTTTCAATTAATAGCTTGACAGGTCAAACATGTTGAATTACTAGGTTCTAATTTGACTAGGGTTGAAACTGAACTAGGTTTTTAGTGCATATAGGATAATACACCAAATAAATTACCCTCATCATATTTTTAGGAAATTAAATCCCTTATGCAAATGAATTTAGGTAATTTAGATTATTTTTAGGTTTAAAATGTATTATTTACAAGAAATTAAATTGAATCCCAATTTAGTAATGAAAGTGGCCAAAACTAAGTGTCTACACATATCATAAGGATCTAAATCCTTAGCATGTATATTAATAAGCCGGAGAAAAGAGATGTTATAAATGTTTAAAATTGATCCATTTTTAACTAACCCCTATTTGACACCAACATCATTAATTCACAATTGGATGTAAAGAGGTAGATTTTTCTCTATGATGTGCTGAGGTGGGAGGTATTATTTTTTAAAAAGAGATATGATCTTCAGTCCACTTAATAGTATTGATTATCAAAGAAAAATAATCTATATTTATTATGCTTGGTACCTTACTTTCATGGAGTGATGTATACAAAACATATTTTTATGTGTCAGAATCTTATATAAGCTCT